>JXOV01028309.1:0-14467 GCA_001014945.1 Clogmia albipunctata
TGTACCAAGATCAGTACCCCAAAATCCCACAGGTATTAATAGCGCTTCCTAAATGGCAATTACATTAAATGTTATTCCTAGAATGGAGAGTTTTAAAGCTCAAAATCATTTAATAGCATTTTGGGATAAATTAAATTAGAAAATAATTAAATAAGAAGCGGATGGTTTTTCTCAGAATTATGTATTAAAGTCGTAAATTTAAAATAAACACCCCAAAAAATGTGAAGTGTTGAAATTCATAACATTTGAATTATTTTCATGGCAATCAAATTAATTCACTGGAATTTGTAACATGATGTTTATTAGAGGGGATCCTCTTATGTGAATGAATATCAGTCTCAGCTTTTTTACACAGGATTTGTATCAAATATCAGAGAATAAATTTGCTTGCCAAGTGAAATGAACTTGGCATGGCTTACAATCGACTCGATATGGCTTCTGATTCTGGTTTCGTCTGCTCCAGACACGCTTTTTCTTTCCCATCCTTTATTTTTTTGTTGTTGTTCGACTAACAGAGAGAAGAGAATGAATTTTTCAGGGAATCACAAAGTAATGAAGATGAATTGCATGAAAAAGGAACGGGCCTGGAATATTATCTCCAGTCATCGCAATTTCATGAGGTGTATATTTTTATTTATCTTTTTTCTTTCCTTCAGACAGCAGACAATGTTCGGAGATAAACAATTTATAATGGTGTTGTTGGTGTGTTGGGAACGAATTGCGGCGTCATCAAGGCGCAAAAAATAATAATTGAGTAATTGATAGTGAATTAATGATGTACCCTTTCAACTGGATAATAAATTAGTGCCGTTCGTTCTTCCATTACCTGAGCAACGCGACGTGGATTGATTTCATTAAAAATGGCATGCTAGGCCCTAGAAGCGAAATGGTAATTATTTTTAAATGACACTTTGTCCCCGATTTAGGCTTGTCACCGGCTCAAAAAAATGTCCATTCAAATTCTGTTCCTTTTTAAACTTTCTTCAACCGTGGAAAACAAATATTTGTTTGTTTAGTGGGGCCTATTCATGACAGAAACTCATAACAATAAACTGTTTAACTATAGTATAACTGAGGACAATTATATACTTTTCATTCAGAATTTTAATTGTATTTTTATTGAATAATTCCTTTCAGTTTACTTTATATTAGTTTCTGAAAACGAGTACTGAGAATGAGACTTAAATAATCGAAAATGTTTATTTTAAATTAATATGAAGAAATATAACTCGATTGACATTTAAATTGGGTACATGGTTTAAAATTCTATTTATTCTTAATTCTTTTATAAACCATTGACCTTTGATACTTGTGTAAATTTAATTTTCTTATCGCTTTCTTATCTAAACCATTTGGGTATTGTATTATTTTATGGGGGTTGTAAAATTCAATTACCAAGTAATTTTGTTTAAATTTGTTCCCGTTTTATTTCCAAACAGGAAGAGATACCAATCCTAATGTAAATCAATCCTAATTGATTAGTCAAATTACTTTTGCAATTGAAATTAGTGAAGTAGCACAATGGTCGTGTTAAAACAGGGTAGCTATTATAGCTGCACAGGATGGTTGTATAATGATTGTAAATTAGGTATATATCAAGTGAATGGCACATAGAGGGTCGACTGAAAAGAGTTTCTGCATTGCGGGTAAACGATTTATATTTTAACATAATGTAGTTCAAGAGCATTTATGTAAAAGCGCGTTCCACACCAGTCCCATTGTAATGCTGATCCAGAGGAGTACCATAAAAAGAATCGGGAGCAGACATTGTGCAATAGCGCCGAAAAAAAGGAGGAAAATCTCGGATCAATAAAACGACTCGACGACGACTTTAAGGCCAATTAGGGATGGGGGACATTAAACTTGATATTTTGATGGCCAGAAACACACGTTCCAGCTTTTTGATTGCCATTCTAATTGAATCGGGGAAAATAAATGCGCATATAATTGAATAAAGCATGAGAGGTGAGACAAATATGCCAGAAATATAATATGTATACTTGACATTATATGGCGATAAACAAGAGAGTTGGCCAAATTACTCTGACATCAAACGGATCCATTAATTCCAAGAGAAACGTAAACAATTTCCTTCTGATTAATGCATACACTTTTTGGGTATATAAATATATAATTTATGAAATAATACTAATATTAATCATAATATAACAACATAATAATAATGCGAAAAAAGGCAACGTGCCAGGCCTTTTTCGTCTGTCGTCATCCTCTAGTCGAGCAGGGTAAACGCTTCCTGCTTCGTCCTGGTGTATCGTCAAATCACCGAAATTGTATTACGGATGGAATAATGGTATTCAAATTTGAAGTGAAAGCTAAACAAGCTTAAGTGATAACATTTGTAAATAAAAGGCAAATAAAATCCATCATAAAAAAAGAAGCAGGTGGGATATGAAATGACACACAACGCACTGCTGATATAAACAAATACATACTATATAGTCACTTGTCACTCGGCATCATCGTTCAGGCGTGTCAAAAATGTGTATTTCCGGGGTGAATAGTGTGTCGTATTTTTTTTGTTTGATAAACTTTTTCCCCACTGTTCTTTAAGCACTTTATGCCACCGTAATAAACACATAAATAAAACATATATTACCCCGTCCAGAAATATCGATTCACATTATCCACTATGTGTGTTTTTTGTGTGCGCGATGGTATTTGTACAAGCACTATCTTCGAGCATTTTTGTGCCTCACTTAGCCGAACATTACGACCGGTGGTGGATTCCGACACCCTTAAAAGCTCACCGAACACTGAAAGCACCACACAACAACACGTCCGTTTCAATGGCAAACTGCCACCCGAAATGCGCTCTTCAGGTATGTACCAGAATTCAGTTCAACAAACACACCGCTGCTATGTTATTACTCCTCTACCAGCACATTACGCATTCCACACCAGACCAAATCTTCACGGTGCACGGAGGTTTCAAATGTTATTTTATATAAAACATTGAATTAATTTAATCATGAGGAGGTTTAAAACAAACAAGATGAACAATCTCAACTATCAATGAATCTTTAATGGCTTGGGTAGAGCAAGTCAAAATTTAAAATTTAAACATAATATTTATTTATATGCTATGAAAAGCTATTTAGGTAATATTTTTAAGTTGTAATAGAAATCTACTAAATTTATTAAATGATTTTATAACATTGTCTAGCTAAGGATTAGTGAATATTTTATTTTTATAAAACTGGACTGAAATTCCTTGCAAAAGTTGTATCTGTGAAACTGAAAGTGTTAGAAGTCGGAGGAATAAAATTCTTGTGGTAACGTTTTTAAAGAATTGAGTTAAGCCAGAGGACTAGAGAGTTAAATGAGAAACCCAAGATTTTTAAGCAAGAAATAAATAAAATGTACCGAAAAGATATTAAGGTTTGTCACGTATTAAGCAACAATTATGGTGTTAAGAAAAAGACCGAAAAGATCGGGTCGCAAAGAGGTGATGAATCAATTAGGAGAGTAAGGAGCTGCTTTTTTTAAATTCAGAACACCATAAAGTGTTTATTCTAAATTAAGACACCCCATTAGCCACAACTATTTATATGTTTGACACATTAATTTATCCCAATTTAATGAGAATTTTTTTTATCTCAATCAGGCCATATTTTGAAACACTTTTATAAAATTCTTTTGAAAAAATATTTACATATTAAAAGCATTGTGGCTACTAATATGTAAATATTTTTATACATATTTGTGGCTAATATTGATCTTATTACACTGATATTTGCTCTGTCAAAGTCGTTATTATAGCACAAAAGCTTTAAAGCACCTGTGCTTTTTCTTTATTGACCTTTCGCAAAAGAAATCCATTAAATTTATATGGTCGTCAGTTTTAAAGGGTGTAGCTTACTTTTAATTTGCCAGTATTAACGATTTTTATTTTAAAAACCACCTATTGGAAATTTTTGAACTACGCCTTGTGGCTATGAGTAAGAGAGGGACGCGAAATATTTAAAATTTTAAATTGAGAGCCGCTTAACCAACATTTTAATAAAGCAATTTTTTTTAAAATTTTTTTGTGTAAATTCAGTTTAAAAATGCGTAAAATTTTGTATGAATCACGGTCGATAAGCATTATTAAAACACACGGGCCTTCTTTAAAGCACTCGCTACGCTCGTGGCTTAAATCAACCCTTATGTTTAATAATGACTTTTCTTATCGACCATCTTGTATATATAACTATTAGAAAGAAATCCATAATTTAATCTGATTCAATTATGGATTATTCAACACCCGAAGACAATCATAAATCGTGAAAATACACTAAATTAGTACTTTGTACCAATATTCATGATTTATAGTTTTAAATTTTAGTTTCTCGGATGGAAAATACATTTTGACATTTTTCTTTCCACTACAAATAAATATGTCATGACTTGTAATTTAAATACTATTTTTCTCCATTAAATGTCCAAAAGTAAGTTGTTCTTAAATGCTGATTGAGGTGTGTAGTTGGAATTTAAAACTTCGATGTAATAAAATTTAAATCAGTGATACAGGGCAGTGTGCAAGGTTGTCGTAATTTATCGAAAAATTGGAACCAAAAACTCTATTGATATTGGTTGACAGAACATTCCCTTAATTGTATGTGTTTAGACTTAAGACCACTATTTAGTAATAGGTTGTCCTTTTCTTCTTTACATTAAATTTCGTAAAAAAATAGCTAATGAAAATGCGCCTTTAGTTATGGATAATTTTTTCTACACGTTGTTTAAATAAATATCATAATTTAATGTACTGAAAAATCAGTGTAGATACTGTAAAAAAAATATGAAATTTCCATTATTGATTACAAGTAATAATTTAATGATTTTTAATATTTAATTAAAAAATTTCGGTTTTAAAAAAACGATAGTCATAATCGAAATGGTCTGATAACATATTTAAACTCATCTACCAAAGGACCATTGTGCACCATTAAGAAAGCATTGCTCTGAGGGGTTGTAGTTGTAGTCGTTTGTTGAGGCGTTTGCGCACTGAACACGCCCGCCTGTTTACTGACCTGTCCAAATGTTTGTTTTTACATTGCTGGTAACATTTCAATTAGGATTCTGCAGCATGTACGTGAAATGTTAGATTTAATGCAAAAGCCAGCGAGCAAAAACCCGTGTCGTGGGGGATGCACCAACAAAATGCACATTAATGGGAAGCGTCGCCATGGGAAGTTGCACTTTATTTTTAATGCAATACAAAACCACCGATGCACAGCTGTGAAGGGCGATGAAACTGCATGAGTTTAACCGCATTTTTCATAATATTCGCTAATTTTTGCCATGCTTTTTGCGTTCCACAGGCGCCTGCATTGGAAATGAAATTAGCTTTAATTCCGGTTGTTTCATGTATTTGTAGCACGGTTTTCAATTTATTATTATTATTTTGTTATTATTTAATCTGTACCGATTCCGACGTGTTATTAAGAAAGGATTTGGGGATAATCCGTTCAGCACCTTAACTTTTAAATAGGAACCGCCTACCCTGAAAGAGATATTCTGTATTATACTAATTAATTCAATTTTAAGTTTATTTCAAGTAATACATATTTCTTGTTTAATTTTGAACTAAATTTAGCTTTGATTACATCTCAATAAGTCGCTGATATTGAAATTGTTGAAAGGGATGATTCTTTTAAATATGAATCAAAGACAAATAAAATGGAGACTTAACAGTAAAATTATCATTTATCTTATAAATTAAAACATAGAATGACATTTAAACAAATACTAATGTGTTGATTTCTTAATCATGAATAAAATTACTTGCTTTTTATCTAGAAAAAGCTAATAAATATAATTAATATTTATTTCAATTGCATGAATAGCAGAAAATGAACAAATGTTAAATATATTCATGTTTTAATTTGTATCTTCCCTAAGGTAATTGTATACATTAAAAGAACCATTTGTATAATCATTTGAACATTTGAAGCGTGTTTTTGTAATGAGAAAGCAGATCTATTCTTGTTAAACGGAATGACTAGCTGAATAAATGAATTTTTTAATTTGAATAAATTATAGAAGTATCTATTCACACAGTAGCTTCTACATAATAAAACTGCTTTCAATGAAGCGAATTCTTGGATTTATCAATATAAGTTTTGTGCTTGAACTATGTTTCAAACAAGATAAATCCTCCTGTAAGATTTGTTCTTATAATCTAAATAAAAATGATAAAATTCATATTAAGAAATACAAGACATCTTAAGATATGATTATTCATTAAATAGTAGTAAATATTATAAGTTATAAATATATTTTATGATTTTGTATAAATAATTCATTTTATGGACATCTACACTGTGAATTAAGGTTATAACCGCACTTGTTTTCCCTTGATGTCTCTGGAACCGAAAGATGCTGGAACTTCAAATTTCCACACAGTTTGCACAATATATCTGTAGTGTTCACCACTACATCTACAAACCCGAGGAGTAATTCTTGTTTTTCCAACATTGCTCCTCTCCAACAACAAATCCATCCGTTTCCAACTTTTGATATATACGAACTACAAAACACTCTTGTTCAATCGTCAGTAAAGACTTGTATTCCTTAGAGCTCACATTCCCTGGCCAGTCCTAAGATGTCACAATTGGCTCTTGGAAACCACTGGCCCGATCAGCTAGACCATCCAGCCATCTTCTTGGGAATTCATTACTTGCTCCAGTAACGCAGAAACCTCTGCAAACCATCACTCCACAGTTCCTAATGATTACAGTGGCATTACTCGTATAAGTCAAAATTAAGGATATTATATTCTTTAATGCTGTAAAGTTATCACTTTATCTGAATTCTAAAACATTTATACTATTTGGTCAATTTTCGAAATTAGGGTTTAAGACTTTCAAAAAGAGTGTGGCGGAATTTTTCAGAATTCTTAAAATATTTCAGATTGTGTAACTACCCTCATCAATAGATCATTTAATAAATAATCCGTAATGGAGATGAGGTGGCATTTATAGCGCTGACCAATGGCGTTTTTCCCAATTTCGAGAAACCTATGAAAGTATTTGCAATTTATTTTTGACATTAATTTGTGATTAGTTTAGAGTAATATTGTGTGTAATTTTAAAGTTCCTGACACATCTGGTTTCAGAGATATAAAGGAATTGTGGGTGCGTTTATAGAGTTAAGTCGCGCTGTATTTATTACTTAATTTGATTTTTTTTTTATTTTAATTTATTGTTAAGTAGCTGGAGTATCAAAATTGAAATTCAACAATGGAAACTATAAATGTCAGAGAATGCATAAGATTTACGACCTGCAGCATCAGGTCATCTCTGACCCTCATCAATCGAGAAAAGCAGATGCAAAGCGCACCCTAATTTTATTGATCAACGTTTCGAAATCACCCCTCATTCATCGATGCAACCCTCAACAATTGGAATACAATAAAGGATCAATCTGGACTAAACTCGGGGAAGTTTACGGGCGACCAGCAAACGGATCGGACGACAACCGCGATATTCAAAACAGTTTAAATATTCTTTTATTTCTGTAAAACCACCAATTTTTGTTGTAATAAATTCTTCTAATAGTATTAAATTAAAAAATGTTTATCATTTATAAACTCTTTCAAATGATATAACATTATAATATTATAAAATTCATTTCAGATTTATTTTAATAAAACAGCAAAATTAGAATCAAAGATTATTTAGAATATAAGTCCACAGTTTGAGTTTATTTAAGCCTGGCCTAATTATAGACGCAAGAAAGTTGGCTATTGCAGCTCTTGGAGAAATCAATAAGCGATAACGACCGCATTAAGAGCCCTTGGATGTCTTTGGCCAATGTCGACTGTTATCGTCGGAATTCAATGGAGAGAGTCCCCCTTGAAAATCATCAATAGACATTTTCCATCTATTCCTTGCTTAGGAAATCGTTTCAGGGCGAAATTGTGCAAAGTTGAGAAATGAAAACATCGTATTATTTTACAAGTAATTGTATAATTACTTAAGGTAATCGATACTTTTGCCTCTATTAAAACATTTTCATATATCGACAAACTACTAATTGCTTTTATCGATTTTGAGAGCCCATTCCCAGCCCATTATTTCCTCCATTTGGCGCTAATGTATTTTTGTCCAATTATTGAATTGGAAGCAATGCTCGTCTCTCATTTCCGTATTAATAAAAGACTAATTATAGTTTGTTTCGGATTGTTTTGAAAATTCCAGGAAGATTTCCCAAAATACAAAACAAACAAACCGAACAAATATTCGTTAGTCTTTCAAGTTTATTTGGCACAAAATCGCCTTAAACCAATGTATACATGACTCTGAAAGCATCCAAGCCCTCGGCTTTATATAATCATAAAGTTGTCTACCAAGTTTGGAAAACTGCCATCACAAACAGCATTTCCTTGTCACTTGGCCAATTCCGAAGCTTATCCGAAATTAATACACATACGTATTTGTGGTCACATAGATGAGCAAAAGCGATATACCACATGCAGTGTATAATAATAAAAAAATACCCCTAAATTTTAGCATGTCCTAAACAAACTATTTGATAAATATTAAAATTTAAATTCTTGTTTTTGGTTCTTCTTCTGCTTATTATAGATCTAAAAGACTTGTTATGTTCCTTGCTCGTCTCTGAAATTTGATGACCAGAATATCCGCTATCGTTTTGGTGGTTGCCCTCGCGGTTGTTTTCTAATAAAAGTATTATCTCGTGCTCATTTAGCCATTCGTTTCAGGTTCGTTTTAAAGACGTACTGGTTCCAAAATCTCCTTCTAGACCTCGTCTGTGATTCGAATATCAGTAATATTACACTCGTCGCGAATTGTTGCGTAAGGCTTTTGGTTCATTGGAAAAAATTACAAGACTAATTTTTTGTTGTTATTTTTGGAAAGTTTTTACTGCTAATTATTTTTCTTTTAAGATTTACTTGGCTTAGTTTACACAATGATCTTTAGTATACTATAATATTATTCAATAGTGATTTGATTTTATGTAGAGAAACTGAATATGCACCAAAACTATAAGCATCCTTTTTGTTTCTTTTGAATTTATTTTACAATCGCAACCAAATACTAACAGAAAGAAAAGGTTACTCCTTGTTACAAATTACCATTTCAATTTCTATAAGGTCCCAACCTCAAAAAACGCCAACGGGTTTATAATTTTCGTGTAAATGTGTTTTCAATGTTTTATTAGTCAATTAATTGAACCCAGACCGGTTGAAAAAGGATCCAGTCAATTCATCCACTTCGTTTTTATTTTGGCTTCATTTCAATTATAATTCATTAGAAATAGTTTTCTATTAAAAATAGGACGAGGATTCCATTTCTCGGAAGAGGGAGTCAAGTACGTTACCACACAACTGGGAGACGGATTTGTTTTAAATATTCAAAATTATAAAAGATAACTTAAAATTTTTTGAAATTCTTTGGGGCTGTCCTTCGAGCCAGAAGGTTTGGTCTTTCAAACTGAGGAAGGCGAGGATCATTTTGCAGGATGTTTAGTCAATTTGATCATTTTGTTATTAATAAAATGAGTATCGATTTGCGTCATCGACTTAGGATCTTATTCCAAATCCCTCATACAACCACTAATATTTGTTAAAGAAAATAAAACAAAATGCTGTAATAATACCATTATTAAGTACAATTAATATTTTTAAAAAATAATAAAATACAAGTATTTATTAATTAATTTATAAGCGAAGCATAGTCCATTATTATTCCTATAGATACGGTCATGTTTATTTTTCCAAAACTTATTTGAAATAGAAATGAAATTATATATATTGACGTGGATGAATAATTTAGAATGAACATTATTTTTAGACGGAGGTATTCAAATTTGACATTCTCTCATCATTGTTGACCATTGAATAAAAGTAAATAGCTATGAATAAATTCTATTTAAATTAATTAAATGCATTACAATTTAATAGAATAATCAAAGAGACTTATTCTGAAAACGAAAACATCCTGTTTATTTGATTCCTTTTTCGTACAGAAACCTTGATAATATTTATTTTGCGGAATTCATTCAAAGAGACACTCGAATATCATTTGGCAAAGGCGGAAATGGATCTGTGCCAAAATCCGCCGAGACCTATTAAGTAATGAGAAAATTACAAAGTCATTCCCATGTCAACTTATGTACTTTTCCGTATATACTTTGGCTGCTTTGCTTTTACTACCTCCAGCCCCAGTCAGTGGATTCATAATGGATTGGTCAGTCTTCATATTTTCCATCCCCGAGATTATTAATTACCACCGGAACCGTTCAACAAGTACGGTTTTCCTTTACACAAAACAGCCCGAGCACACACAGCTCCGTTGGTAAATATAAAGCCAGATTTAATGTATGCTTTTCCTCCATTTCGTTGTTGACGTCCTTTGGTCTGAATAATGAAATTGTTAGCAGGTGTTTAGTCGTCGCGAGAGAAGACCGTTTAAAAATGTACAAAGCAGGAGTAAAAGGGAAAAAGAAGTGTGGGTAAATAAAATGTTGTCGCTGGCAAAACAGATTGTGTTCCATTATTGGTGGATTGTTGGACAGAAATAACAACAGAAGGGCGCACGATTCCTTTATCGAGATGCTATCAGAAATAAACTTTCATTTGTTTTAAATAATAACTTCCTCCAGATCCATATCAAATAATTAAATTTTTCCTCTGTCGCTTTCATGGGACCGAAGCACGCCAAGTTTTAATTTTCAAACCTTTCGTCATAATATTTACAACACTTTATCCGATTTGTTGCTCCACACCACAATGCTCCACTGCTGGGCGTGCTTTTCTTTCTCTCTCTTTCTTTCGCCCTGAATATGAACCAACTAACAATTGTAACCGGAGGAAATACTCCCGTTTGCACCGGGCTGTAATTCACCGACATGTATATCTTTACGAATTGTAATCGAAACAAGTGAGTACATTTGTGAAAATGATGCTCTCCAACTGTGAGCCAGGCCACCCTTACTTCCAAAAATAGGATTGCCATGTATTTTTATCTACTTAAAATTCACATATTTGTTAAAGATAATTGATATATTCTAAATATTTATCAAAATCTAACTAATAATTATTGTGTAAATATTTTATTAGCTTTAAATAGATCAATATGATAAGCAATACTTAATGTTATTTATACAACTAGATCAATAGCCATTCGCAACCAAACTGACTTCCATATTCATTTAAGATAGTTCTTTCACAGAGGTAAATTTTTACTAAACAAATTTTTCTATGGTAGGTTGGGCGCCGAACCGCTCGGAGATTATAGCCTTTAGTCATATATAAATATCTGAATAAGTTAATTGTAATGATGAACGATAACGCTTCAATGGAGGTATTGTAGACACCCCTACATCCTCCCAAGCTCTCCTTGCCCAACGCAATGACTGGCCCTAATTAATTTTTTGCTATCGATAAATTATTACAATTTAATGATTCCTGTACAGACTTGGACGCTTTGGAGGAGGGGATTATTGTTTGTTATATGTACAGTTAGTTTTGATGGTCACCTACTTTCGAGCTATCTAAACCATATTCCATCGTGAGGGTATGTTCTCCCTGCACAGATGGCCTTTCCTTAAAATTTTTATATAGTCTAAACAATTTCATCGTTGCTATCTTATCAGTACTACTTAAAATAAGAACTAAAGCTCAGTTTTTTTCTGCGTATAAAAATTTAGAACCATTACCAGGAATTTTTCAGAACCATAGGTTGTTCATTATATTACAAGATCGTCCATTATATCTTCTAAGGGATGTGATATGATCGTATAGAATAAAAGTGTAAATTGGACCCGCCATTCATCATCTCACACAATGACAGCATAGGACAAAACAAGTTTTAATTGAACAAAAATGTATAATAGTTATTTATACAACTAGGTCGATAAGATAACACAGGGGTCCGTTAAAAAGCGTAGCGATTATGTTAAAGAAGGCTTGAGTATTTAATAAATCATATCGACCGCGTTTCATACAAAATTTGATGTTGAAATAAATGATGATATTATTTTGTAGAACGTAATTTTAATGTTGTTGATTATTTTTATGTCGCAATTTAATTTTATAAAATGATTAAAACACGTTGTTTACCATTTACACAGTTGACATTTATTGACATATCATGCCTNCGTTTTTTATACAAAATTTGTTGTAAAAATAAATGATGATATTATTTTGTACAATGAAATTTTCATGTTGTTGACTATTTTTATGGTGCAATTTAATCTTTAATAAAAGATTTTTGCATGTGTATTTGAAANATGTTGTTGATTATTTTTATGTCGCAATTTAATTTTATAAAATGATTAAAACACGTTGTTTACCATTTACACAGTTGACATTTATTGACATATCATGCCTTCTCTCTTACACACAGTCTATCCCATTTTTACAATCTTTAATAATAGATTTGAGTATATTTATTTGAAATTATTCATTTTTACCAAAAAAGGACAGTTAAATACAAATTTAATGTTTTTAATTTGATTTTTGGAAAGTGTCCAAAATTTGACACTTTTGTGTTATTTTTTGAACATACTAACCCTCTTTATGCTCTTCCATCCGCCAATCATCCGCTGCATATTTGGTTATATGCGGAATAGTGAAACCGCACACAAACACTCAAGCATGCAAATAACTAGAATAGCAAACATGACGTCGGTGTGTGCTTTTTTAGGAAAATTTGCAACGGATTGAAATCAACGACAAGAACAACAATTGTAAACGGGTTTGTTGTGGGAAAAGAGAATATTTGATTATTTCCTTTCTGCAAATATTTCTGTGTGTTTCAAACTTACAAACACAAGTGTAATTAAATTCGCACAGACATTCCACCGCATAGCAAATCATATCAAATAATGAACGTGGGCCTAGTATAACTATACTATGGTTTGGTTCGACGCCAAACAGTCAACTCCAAACAACAAAGTTCATTATTTATGACTGTTGTTCTAAACTCTGCCGGTTAATTAAGATTTATCGTTGTTATGGATACCTGGCGCAAAATACGGCAAAACGGCGATGGGGAACACTTTTGGGAATTTCATTTGTGGAATCTTTACAAAATTCTAGCTCGACGCTAATGAGCTTTGGCGTACTTGTGTTCCCGCAAATCCTCAGTAGTTTGCAGAGTTAGAACGTTAAAGGGCCCGCAAAACTTTCCGGGTAGAACAACCCATTCAATTATTTACAATCTGCTGAAGCATGCAAATCAGTAGATCTTGTTTGCCAACTTGTCACATGCATATTAATGGCAATTAGAAATGCATATATCTTGTTCCTCTAAGCGAGACAAGAAATTAGCTGAGAGAAGGGAGTAGCAAAATTAACCCATGTCTTCCAGTCTGTTATTAAGACATGAACTCAGAGAGAAAATTGTATAGCTTGAAATCAATATCATGTTTGCTGTCTTGGTACACATGTTAGCATTAAATGCTCAATCAACTATTATAATGCAATAATTTCAGTGTTGAAAGATTTTTAGAAGTGCTCTTAAATTGAAAGATAGTTTCAAGTGTCAATGTTTTGATTATGATGAATCTCTTGTCCCCAACAACTTCTGGATTTTTACCCAAAAATATGTACATGTATCGTCAAAAACATTCAGACATACCAGGAGACTGGAATAATTAATGTTAATATGTACGGAGAAATAGAATTACATAAAAAGATGAGAAAAAGTTCAGAATGAAAATACTTATATATACGGATTGACACAAGTGCCATGTAAATGAAACCACTTTTTCAAAACTTTCTAATAACTGAAGAATGAAGCAAGACTTCTCGCCGTAACATTCGAAGTAGATGATACAGGTAGAGTCGCTTAATTACCAATAAACCACATTAACAATGGCTTGCGTTGCATTTATGATTATATTTTCAATTTGAGGTTGAAGCTAGTTCCAAGGAATTTTTAAATGAACGATATTAGACAAGGAGATGCTTTGTCGACGTTAAACTTTAATATCGTCATGCAGGAAATCATGAAAAGTGTTGACTCAGGAAACACAATATAGACAAAATTAGTGCAAATAAGAGTGTTTTATTAAGTCTGAAAATATTGCTAGTGCATTTGATTGAAGTACGTATATAAGCGACGACAAACCAAAATTCATGTCGTATGTTCCTCAAAATAGGCCTCAATTGACAGGACCACTTGTTTGGGACTTTAATTTTAAAGCGGTTTAACATTTTAAATACTTAAGGGCTCAGTTCAATCTTCAGGGACTGGGTATGTCATTGATGACAGAATATGCGAGGCGAATAAGTTTATGTTTAGTTACAAAATAACTGACCAGTCAAAAAAAAGCAAAACTTCAATAATACAAGAGGTATAGTTGTAAAAGCTGGACACTAAGACAAGACCTAAGACAAGAGTACGAGACCAATATGGATAATATAGACCAAGATATAATTTTGTATTGGACGCTCATTTAAAAGGAAATACGGTTATAAGATTTATAAAAT
>JXOV01028319.1:0-11784 GCA_001014945.1 Clogmia albipunctata
AGAAAAAAAAAAAAAAAAAAAGAATTTCTGAATTGATTTTATTTGTTTTATATGTTTAATGAAAAAAGTGTTGACGGAAACATTTTTGTTAATGAGAAAAAGTCAAATATACTGATATGAATTTGATTGGAGCTTCCACTAATTGACACAATTTAAACAAATATGTTTTCGATATTAAATTAACGCTGGCATGTGCGACATACCTCACTTAACATTTAAAATATGTTGATTTATACCATTTTATAATGTGAGAAATGAATGTTAAAATAGAATATCAATTTTATTATTTAATTGAGTGCAATTCATTTGGTACAAATTAAAAAATGCGTAATTTTCCGCATTTATGAAATAAAAAGGTTTTTACTAAGAATTATCCTTAATATAAATTTTTTATCAAAGAGAAATTGATTCACAAGCTATTGAATGTCAAGGTTGAATTGAAAGAAAAAGTAAAAAGACTTACCTTGAATTAGAAACTAATTGAAAATTAATGAAAAGGCGTTCAATTAAATTAATAATCCACTTTATTTCCTCTCCGTCATCATTCCTTATAATCAACTTATATTATTTATAAATTGAGCATAATTTATTATGTACAAGAATTAGTCTAATAAACAATCTCATTATATGCATTAACAGAGTCATTTAAAAATAAAACAATCACTCACTTTTGTTCTATAACTGGAATAATAATTACTCTCTATATATATCATTTTCATGTATTTTTAGTTACATTCATTAGTTTTAATCTGGATCGAAGGATCTCTTTCTTTCCATTTGTTAATAGCCCCTTTTTGTAATTAGCAAGTACTAATGCCCGATTTTGCATATCGTACCGTCGGATTTTCATACGAAATATCCAGGGCTTCACTTAATGAATTCTGCTGGTGGTGGTTGTTCCCTGTCTTGGGTCCGTCGTAGTCGTCCAATGGATTGGAGCCGACTCCGCTTTTGTTCTGTTTTTGTTGCCAGCCCTGCTGCTGCTGCTCCACTTTAATTGCATTTGGTGGATTTGAGTTGGATTGTGTGGGGTTGTGCCATTTAATTATTTATTCGATCACCATTCCACAAAACTCCAACAGCGGATTTTTGCTAGTCGATAACACTATACTGTATATTTACAAATTGCAATTCACCATTAGCAAACAAAGACTTAACATTTTATATATAGAGATTTTTATATGTATTTATATAGAGATTTTAAGTGATTTTAATTTACATTCAATTCAATTGGATGTCCGTTTTGTGTCGTCTTGCATAAAATATATATTTATAAACACACACCGAGGGCAATCCTTTATCAATTCATCAATCGCCCTCTCTCTCTGTCTGTCCCGATTTGTGGAAGCAATTTCTGTGGATGAAAATCGCTTCCTCTCCTGTGTGTTTCGCCGCCCAAATTGGCGATGTGTCTCTGTGTTTGGGTGTGGGTGCAAATATGTATTTTGCCAATTGTGAGGTATTTACAGCGGGCGAGGGTGTCACGTGAACAGCCGAGCCAGGACCAGGGACAGCAGGACAATTGCCGTGATTGTATTGATTTGGACATTCTGTTGACTCGACGATGACGTCACCGCCGACACCGAATACTCTCCTGGAAATAAGCATCAAGCAAACGGCAGATTGCCGAATCAATAAACATTGTCCCCGAGGCGGAAAGGTGGAAATAAAATGCCAACAAAGAGCGAGAGGAGGAAGAATTGAGCGAAATCAAACGAACGGCGACGACAAGGAAAAGGTACCGCACTTTTATTTACTGCCAATCCGTGTTTGGATTCAATTAAACATTTATTTATGTCCCTTTTATGATCCGCCTTTGATGTAAAAACAGCACTTTGTGTTAAATTAAATGCAATTATTTGGGTAATTGTTTCCCAATTCTAGTTTCATTGTTGACAATTTGTCCATCATGTTGGCGGAATTTCATCTTCTTGCTTATATAATATAAGTTCAATTTTTGAACAATAGTATGAAGTTAATTAACTTGTATGGCAACTGATTAATTTTCTGACTGTAGCCGAATTATAACCAAAAATATTTTGAATTTTATATCAACTTTATAAAAAAATAAAACTTAATTTTATTGTCGTATTTTGAGTAATTGGCCATTAAAAATTAGAACAAATTACGACTGTTACACAAATTGTCTACGCATTAAATCAATTAAATTAGAAACAGACAAACGAAAATTAAATGGAAAATTTATTTTACATTATAAATGTCGTAATACAAAATGATATACTGTTTTTTTTCGGATTATTATTCTTTTTGGGTATTACACAACAAAGTCGCATTATACAGAAATCATGTTTGGTTATCTATTTATTAATATTAATATCCATTTGTTGCAAAAAATGACATATCGGTAAATTCGTTGTAATTATTGGCATAATTTAACACTTTGTTTATATGAAACGGAAGTTCAAGAAGTTTGACCGCATTGCCATCAATTTACAAAACTTCTCCTGATCTAGATCTTGAAAAAAAATAACAGTAGAGTTTATACGTAAACAGTTCTATTCATTATAATGAGACATATTAAAAAACTGGATTCCGATATCATCTTGTGTTCAGGACTGACGAAAATATGTTCTGCCAAATTTAATAAAAACCTCGTATGGATAAAATGGTTGAAAGGTCATTTTGTCCATAAAGCGTTTTTAAACAAAAAATTTCCAATTATTATTTTATGTCTAGAAATTTTTGTTTTAAAATAAGAATGTATCTTAAAGAAATAAAATAACACTAAGTGAACTTTTGTTTATAGAAATAACAGAATTGATTCTTAGAATTTTTCCATCTGCTTTTTACAATACAATGTTGTAAAAAAATACAAAAAAGTATTTTTGATATATTTTTTGCATTCAGTTCTTTATTATTTTTTTAACAGAGTAATTGCTTTTGAATAAGTACTACTTTTTATGTATATTTTTGTATATCCATTTGCTTTTGAATCAGTAAATTTAGAAAAAAATTAATAGAAAGTTTATATTTTATTTCTGCGAAAACTTAATAAAACTATATTTGCATATAGTATTCATTTAACTTTAAGAGACCACAGGAAAATTATTGATAAGAATTTTTCTATATTTTTCAATAATTTAATTATTATAACTTCAATTATTCTTTAATGTTTATGTTAAGAGATGCCCTTCTAGTTACGTACTATAATGGCGTAGAGGGTGTTTTTGGGGGTTTCCAGCTCGTATCTGACTGAGCTATCATGTGACCTAATTGGCTTTGGATATCCTGCCAAAATTTGAACGCATTCAGTCCATGCGTCTTAGTGCCAGGGCCCTCAGAAGTTTTTTTCACCGAAACGAATTTTTATTAACATTTAGTTTAATTTAGCACATAGGCAATTTTTCGCTTGTACATAGTATACATATTATCCAGGTGCTGTTTTTATCCCTTAATGATTCATTTTTGTCTTAAAATAAGATTTTCTAAAAATAGAATCCTATTTATATATTTTTTAAATTTTTTTTCTTTCAAAACGACATACGGACAAAACGGCATATCTGAAATTCTGTCTATAAGTTGTATTTATTGCATTCAGTCGGATATATTTTGTTTATAAATAACCAAAATGCCCAGAAATTGTAAGAGCTTAACTCATAGTTAGTCCTGAAGGCAAGACGATACCTAAATCGAAATTTTACTAATACTTCTCATTATAATGAAGAGAACTATTTACGAATGTACTAAAATATTTTTTCAAGATTTAAATTGTTGATATTGGGCTTATGCTCTTTGAACTAACGTTCCTGGATGAACATAGGGTTTAGTCTGAGAAATTATGCCAATAATTACATCAAATTTACAGATATGCTATTTTGTCCAATCGGTTTTAAAAAACGGAGTTTCGCCGATTTGTGTTTAAAGCTGTTTAATTTTTTTCTGCGAGTTTTTTGCAACATTTAAATATTAATTTAAAGAAATAGATAACCAAAAATGATTACTGAATAATATGGCGTTATTGTGTACTACCCATAAAGAATTATAATCCAATGCCATTTTGTAATACTTCCCCTACTAAAAGTATAATTCCTAATTTATTTAAAATGTAATTAAATTTTTAAAATTTAAATTTATGGTATAGGTTTTAAAAACATTATGTTTTTAGTTTGCTTATTTTTAGCTTAAAATCTCTTTGTAAGTATTTTGTTTGAACCGTCCCATTGAAAAGTAAACCACAAATTAACAGCAGAATGAATAATGCAGCAAAACCATAAAATATGGACTCACCATTGATAACATGAAGCACTACTGTGATTGCATCACTGTTGCTGGGATTACACGTATAATTCCCCGAATCCCGTTTTTTGGCCGCTGGTATTATTAAGGAAGCAATCTGTGGACAGAGGAAAAAACGGGGAAATGAGACGAATATGGTGATTTGATTCAATTGCACGTATTTCAGATATTTTATTGCTACTTTTTCGTTCTCAAAATGGACTTTTGAGAGCGGAATTTGAATTTGTATGAAAGTCCTCGTCTCAACTCACCGTACTATGACTATCGCCCTCTTCAGTCTGCATTTTCCAGTCGTACTTGTTGTCCTGGAAAATCTGTTCCGCCCCGAAATACCAGATGACGTACGAGGGCGGCTCCAGGGCGCCCCTGATCACACACCGGATCGTCACCCTGCTCCCGGCCTTCACGTACCGGTTCGGCTCCCCAATTAATTCTGTCCTAGGAACTAAACAGACGAGAGAAAAACGAAGGAGAAAATGAAAACAGGGAACAAACTTGGCCAATTATTTCGAGAATTGAAACGCGCGACGAAAAAAAGTTTTCAACAAGTGGAATATTGATTGGTATTCGATTGTTTACACAGGTAAATCATTATCGGACTTTTGTTTAGAAAATCGATGAACCTTGACTTAGTTTATTCAATCAGGGATATAGTAATTTCAAAAAGGGTACAGTTTGGATGTGTAATTAGAATTTAGTTCTCTTTGATTCAAGCTGGTCATTAATATTTAATATCCTTAGGATAAATTAGCTTAACAATCTATGAAATCATATTTAAAGCAGAAAACTTGTAATATTTATTGCGCTAACTTAAGTTTATATTTTGATATATTATTTATATTATTTTATCCCTTTTGGTTAATTGCACATAAATTTAAACAGTCGCGATAAAATTTGTTCTCTAAAAATCGTGTTTTACAGAATGATTTAAAGCACTAGTGCTTTTTCTTTATTATTAAAGTGTGACCTCTATGAAAAAAATTCATCAAATGCATATCAAAGTCAGTTTTATATTGGTTAATTTCAAAACCTGTCTAAGACGGTGACCTCTTGCTTCCATCTTAATAACCGCGAAGTTGGAAAACGCTTTCAGGTCAAACTGTATAAGGTTTTACGTCACGATTTTGAGCCAAAATATCTGGGGACAACTCTGGACAGAAGTCTCAATTTGAAGAAAAACTTATCTAATTTGTCCGCAAAGCTACGTACAAGATATAATTTAATCCAAAAATTGGCCCGAACAACATGGGGAGCAAATGGCCAATCTCTTCTGATTGTGGCTCTGTCTCTGGTTTACCCCTGTGCGGAGTATTGCTCGTCAGTCTGGCTACATAGATCAGGTTCAAATGATCGATTTCCAGCTCAGTAGAACTATGAGAATTGTTATCGGCACTGTTTCGTCAACTCCAACTACTTGGTTACATTTCGTTACAAATGGGGCTTCAAAAATGATCCGTCCTGCCAGTGTGGAGCGACTTAACAAACAATCGAGCATTTATGGTCAGAATGCCCGGAGCTGAGATATACAGGAGAACTTCAAGATATCGAAAATCTTCATGAAGACGCCATAAAATGGTTGATTGCTCCGGATGTTTGATTAAGGATACTCTAAATTTTTTATGCACTTTCACTTGTATTAATAAAACTCATACGCAAAATAAATAAAATTTCCAAATATTATAGTTTGTTCTGTAAAACAAAAGCGGTTTTTGAAAAAGTTTCAGTAATAGGTACATTGAGAATTAAGTTTAACAAAATTCGGAAATAGTTAAACTGGTATATTTGAATTTATTTTAAACAGAGGTAGGTTCTATAATTCTCATAAACTAGGAAAGGTATATTTATAAAGCAACAAAGGCGGTATAGAAAGTTCATTAGTGTGGAACAGAGCAACTCATGTTAAAAAAACAAACTTAAAAGATATTTTAAGATTTTTGTGTTAATTTATTTTGTGCCTTCCCGTTTGTCATAAACTATCCACCATATTTGTCTCAAAGTCAAAACTTGGTCGCTATTGTTACCCTTTCATTCAATTACACAAAATATTGGTCTCGGCTATTCCATACGACCGTATTATGTTGCAAATTAATTAACGTTTCCTGTTTTAAAATTTTAATATTATTCGTTTCAACAACCATCTGCATATAATTTGGCTATTGTTGTTCGATTTTTGGCTCATTGCGTAGATATCAGGGATAAATCTGCTTAACTGTAATGTAAGTAAATTATAGTAATAGCCTTAAATTGCTTTAAATGGAAATTTATTTTACTTAAATTAAAGCAAACAAATGTTCCATGTAACAATAAAATAGGCATTTGCCTTATGACCAAGAAGTTAAGAGGAAACAAACTCTATTAGTTTGAATTTCAACCGTTATCGGTAACTTTACAATTTAAGATTTCATTTGAAACATTTGTGAAACATGTAAATTTTTTAATTTTCAGGCACAAAAACTGCTAGTTGGTGCACAAATGCATAAAGTATTCTCGAAATACATGGTTGACAAAGAGTATTCGAATACCGTTTTCAATAACTAGTCTTATTTTTAAAAACCCCTTGCCTCTCTTCAAGTGTACATAGTTAAATAAATTAATAAGTATATAATTTCAAAACTTCACAAACTAAGTTTAAAATAATAATAGAACAAAAATTATTTTAAGAATGGAATAGTTCAACGGACGATGCCGGTAGTTTAATTCTGAATAATTTATTAATCATTAGTTCGAGGTCTTTGCTTTCAAAGACAATTATTCCTAATTTTGACATGTCTACCATATTTCTATTGTTTTCGAAATGATTTTTTTTTTATTTACTTTATATGACCTACATTAAAGTTGATCCGCCTTTATAGTCGGGTTGTAAAATGCTCGACTACCACCTTGTAGGCATAGATCGGGTCGAATAAACTGGATCCTTTTACAGCAAGTCTAAGTGCCACTAATTGATTAATGATATAGTGAAAGAAATTAGTCACCGCACATTAAAAACCCTGTTGTTTGAGGTTCAGAGTCCGCATGCCATGGTTCTTAAAGGAATCATAAGGGAATTTATTTTATTTAAATGTAAATATTTCAATATTTGGTAAAAATTCCAATTAAATTGAATATTGTTTTTTTTTAACAATAACTCATGATAAGATGAATATCAGGCATTTAATAAATATTAGAACACAATGGAAGGAATTATTATGGAAATTTCAAAAGAGACAAGTATTTTAGGTACAGCTTTTATTTAGATTTATGTGAATAGGAAGGATAATAGCTTTTGTGTCTGCTCTTAACAAATAAATTGACAATGGACAGGATAATTTCCAGGTCAGTTGCAACCATTTTCAGATATGAATAATTTTTATTCTTATTATTTTTCATAGGGAAAATATAATTCGTATTTAATAGAAGAATAGATGTTATAAAATGCTTTACTATACATACCATCGTTATGGTTTACTTTTTGTTGTAGAAGATTAAAATAAGACTTTTTAGAAAATAAAATGGAGGGAATGACTGGATCCGTTTGCAACGGGTCTAGGTGCTATTAAATGACTATTCATGCACTGAAGACATATAATCATGAAAAGTTTAAAATCCGGTTGAGGTTAAGTCTCCCATGTTCATTGGGAGTGGTTTCTGTAAGCACGTCATCATTTTCCCCGCGACTTAAGTTATTATCGATTGGGAGACGTTAAAAGTTCAGTATTAACCTAAACAATAACAATGAGAGACATTTTGTGAAACGTTCCGAGGAATAATTTATTTCTTCTATTTTTATTTAATATTGGTTCCATCCAAATAAAACTTTCTTATATCATTTGGTACAAATGTGTAACGTGAATATCAAATACAATTTCATTTTTAAAAAATAATAGCCATTAATATATGTAATTCGTCATAAAAAAGGGTTAATAACGAATTGTTAATAGTTAATATATTAAAAATTTATTATAAAATGTTTAAGTACCATTTGAAAAATATCGTTTTTTAAAGAGTTTAAATCACATTATTGAACCCAAAAATATTACGTACGTTTCTATCTTAAAAAAAAAAGAAAATATTTCAATATTTTTAAATTTTTTTTTTGAAAATTTTGTTAGAAACACTGTAATCCAATCAATATTTAGAAGATATTTAATATAAATAAAATATATAATAAGTCATTTCCCTCACCAACTACATGCAGATGAACTCTGGCGCTAACTTTGGGCTCTGTGGAGACCTGGCACTCGTACAGTCCGGCGTCTTTGGCCTGGACGTACTTGATCTGGAGGGTCCACATGCCCGTGTTGTCGACGAAGAAAGCTTGAAACCGCTCGTCGGCGATGAATGTGAGTCGGTCCACAGTGAGGATATGGTCGTCCCTCACCCGGATCCATGACACTGATTTATTGGCTAATTGTCTGGCCTGGAACGAGCGCAAATAACGATAACAAACGGTTAAATGTCCAATCAGTCAACCGGAGAGATAGATAGATGGACAGTCAGTCACAGAGGACTTAATGGTCAAACACAGAGAGGGACTAATTTGGCGGATGACATTTAATTTGAGGATAATTTGTTGAATTGATGTGCTTCAATTGGGGGTTTTAATGACATGGACTCGGGCCCTTAATTACCTTGCAGGGCAGATAGGCGTGAGTGCCGATTTGCGTGGTGATGTTGGTCACCCTGTGCAGTTGCTGCTGCTGTTCGCCGAGCAGCTGGGGCGAATAGTACTCCGTTCCGCCCATGCTACGGCGCGACTGGTGGCCGTGGGGCAGTGGTACCCCCACCTCAAAGTGCTTCCCGTCCGTCCATCGGGCCATCAGCAGCAGCACCAGAACCACGCAGAACTTGACGGTGAGCCGTGTCACATCCAGGATCATCGCTCCCCCGATCACTGGTCCTCGGCCCCGGCTGCTAGAAAAATACAAAAAGAGAAAAGTAGGTTAATATCATCTCTCCTTTATACTTTTGGCTTTTAAAATGTTTTTGACAAGGGTTTCTGCATTTTGTAAATGCACAAATTTCATTTTAAATTTTACAAATATTCTTATGGTAAATACTAGGAACGTAAAAAGAGCTTTAATGATAGTTGTATTGAAATTTTTTAGATAAATATTACTTTTGATTCCCTAAGACATTACGCAATTTGTAGGTTTCGCTCCATAATTGACCACATCTTCACAAGAATAGAAAATGAAACATTACCTACTGTTACGTAAAATCATCCAATAATCCTGTTATGCCATAATTATCATTGATTATTATTGGCATGAGAAAATAGATAAAACTTCCAGAAATAGGAAATTGCAAAAAATAAATACAAAGTACGCCACAATTTTTTAAATTTTAATTATATATAATTATGATTAATTTTTATATTGATTTTTTTTACTTTCCCTCGAATAAGGGTTAAACAGCTAATTGCTTGAACTTGTGGTAAATAAAATATTTTTGAAAAATGAATGGATTTTTTGAGAATCCACACAAGCGCCATGACATTAATTTTTGGAAAATGCATACAACTGTTTTTAAATGAACCGGGTAATTTTTGAAATGATAGTCTTTTTATAGTCTTATTTTAGTTTTGTCGTGAAATTCAAAATTATTTGGTTAGCTATGTTTTATAGGCATTTGAAATCACTGGAATTTTATTGTTTCTCCTATTTAAGAAAAACATAATAGTGTTTTCTTAGTATTAAAAGTGGCATAACTTGGATCAAATCTAATTTATTGTTTGAAATTTTAGACAATATTACAACCAATTATTTCTCTATGGGGCGTATCATCCATTTCAATCCTTTTGGCAGGTCAATCATTGTAAAATTTGACTGAAATTATTAAGAAGCCATTTAATTAACTTTCTCGCGTTTTGGTTTGTTACGTCTGCCCGATTCAAGATATGTGTCCGTTTTTTTATTAATGTGTGAAATAAATATGCATTGTATTGTGTAACTGGGCTTGAGATCTTTTACTTCTAATTATTAATTACCTAAATTACAGTTTACTCCCAGATAGCGGGTGCAATGGGTTAAAATAATGTACCGAGGGGTGAAAAAATATGGTTGAATTTTTTTTTATCCTTAAAAAGAATTATTATAATTTTTAATTAAAAAATACAAGTCATAACTATTTGTTCAAAGAAAAGAAGAAAAATTAACAACTTGACAAGTAACATTCATTTCTAAAGAACTCCCAAAATTAGCAGGATGTCCACCCCTTGCATTAAAATAATGAATAAGTAATACACTGAAATTGGGGCGGGAAAGTTGTTTATGTCCTTTAAGTGGAAGTTATGTCGAAAAACGTCAAACACTGCTCCCAGCCATTTGATGCACAGTGGTATTTCGCGACCCATTTGAAAATCTCTAATTAGTTTTCTGTTTACTGATTTCTATCTTGCTTAGCAAATATTTGGCGAATGTAGTTTCGACATAAGCAGTCTGTCATAGAAACTGTTTTAGTCAGATTTAGATGACATAGTTTGATTATTACTAGTTCCAATTTTCATTATATCGAATAGAATGAGAAAATGCATTCAACAATTTTCTAATACAAATTTTCATGAAATATATATATTTTTGAAAAATGATATATTTTATGAATCCGATTTCGAAGCTAATCAATTAAAGAGCTTACTTCCTACACGTTTTCAATACTAGGACAGCTTTTACTAATGAACTTATTACTCGTTGTTAATTCAATATCGCATTTTAGATTTTAGAGTCATCGTGTTTTTTTTATTAACAAACCCCAAAGCATGTATTATCAAAGTCTAAGTGTACATAATTATATGCATTTGATATTAGTTGTCTGAACATTGAACGCTTCATTAAATTACAGTATTTTAGTTTTTTAATTTAATATTGAAGCGAATTAAAATTAAATAACCAAAATGGTTAATTATTATAACTTTAATGTGAAAAACAAATCATTAACTAAAGTGTCTTTTGTCAATTCGGTAAATATTTATATAACTACTTTGTCGATATATATTGATTTTTCAAAAATAAAAAAATTAGCTTAAATAATTTTGTTATTCATGATTAAAAACAATAAAACTTTGTAAAATAAACTTGAAATATCTCTATTTAGTAGGGAAAATATGGACAGAATGGCATAGGGAGTGTTTCTGGATTTTGGCTATTTCTAGCTTGCATCTGACTAAGCTACCATAAGATTTAAATGGTTTTAGCTAACCTGTCCAAATTCGAAAGCATTCAGTTCATGCGGCTTAGTGTCAGGGCGCTCAGAGGTTTTTCCACCTTAACGAGTTTTTATTAACATTAAGCTTAATTGAGCACATTGGCAGCTTTTGCTAATTCACATATTATCGTGGTGCTTATTTTATCCTTTAAGGATTGATTTTTGTCTTAAAATAAGAGATTCTAGAAATCGAATCATATTTGTATTTTTTTTTTTTCAAAACGACATATGTACAAAATGGCATACCTCTCATTTTGTCAATTAGTGGTATTTATTTAATTTAGCCGGACATATTTTGTCTATAGATGTCCAAAAATATCCAGAAATTATAAACACTCAACTCAT
>JXOV01028344.1:268-11794 GCA_001014945.1 Clogmia albipunctata
GCAAAAAATAGCCAGAAAAACAAAGATTCCATAGACATGCGATTTCATTATCTAATCATAACAGTTAATTGGGAAATTGGATCTTTAAAAAGGGGGCGGATCGTAACCAAGCAGTAAATTTTATGACTTTTCGGTGTGCATAGTTCATTATATTCAATTCTCAACGAAGGTCTATCGGCGTAGGGAGAACTCACCCTCTCACCTTGTTCTCATGTTTTCTATAGATTGTAAATAACTAATAATTCATACTAACTGTTCACATTACTAACATTGAATATATCCTCTAAAGTGTACAGACTTTTACTGCGCTAGTGTGAGGTGCTGAAGGGCGACTCTAAAAAACACTTATCTTTTTCGATCATAATCCTTCTTTAGAAAGTTTAAAGGAATAATATTGCAATTGATTGAAACGTTATCATTAGTGGTAAACCGCGGCGAAACGTAAAGAAATAATAATATTAAAATTAAAAGGATTTAAATTAAAATTTTGGTAAAACTAAAATTTTAAGGTTTACTATAAAATCTGATAACTGCCATTATTTTATTCGTGACACATCTTCCAGATCCTGTATAAAACGTTTTTTAAAGAAAAAATTTCCATTTTAAATTTAATTCACTTAGTTAAAAAACTAGGTGGCGAACGTGTCAATTTGTTCATTTCCAGACACAATACATTTAAAGCAATTAGTTTAAAACAGAGTTTGAAAGAGAGTTTCAAACAAGGCAAGCTGTTCTTTTTTGTATGAATTTAGCTTGCTGCCCTTCTAGGTGGCGCGCGTTTATTATGATTTTATTCATATGTTTATATATGAATAAGAGCTATAATATCTGAGCGGGTTCTACGCCCAGCCTGCCATAACCATTATAAATTAGTCATGTTATTATTTATTATTCATTGTATTTTTTTTATCGGAAAGTGTATTTACAACATTGTCTCGAGTGTGTTTACAATATTGTAAATTGTTTTACGTAATTTAATTGTTATTACAAAATTACACATTTTTTAGTCATTAAAACAATTTTATTAGTTAATAGATTTATTTTATATAAAATGTGCATTTTATTTATTACTCATAACTTTTAAATCACATTTCTTTAGTTACATTTTAAATTACTTTCCTAGCATTACTAATTCGATTGAATTATTGTATCATTACTAATGGGTTTCAAACCGATGTCATCTTTCCAGTGCCTGAGTCTGTATTGGGTGACTTCTAGTGCGTATGGTCTGGCGCAGAATCTGTTATTGTTGTCTCCTAAGGTTAAAAGACTGGCGGGAATCCCCAAGACTCCGAGCGAGGTGGACCACCCTTATCGAAAAATATACGACTCGTTCCGGAGGAAGGGACCCGAAAATAATGCCACCAACTAGGAGGAAGAGGAGAGGAACCAAGTAGAAAAGTGTACCAAATTGAGTATGAATAATTGGAGATACCCAATGTGTTATTGGAAAAATAAATAATATTCGCCAATGAGGGTGAATCGTGGTTGAACTTTTGATCTTGGTAGCTGATAACGAATTATCAGGCTGGAGTAAATAATAGGGCGACTCCACCCGGCATTCCGCTTGGGATGCTGTTTGTTCTGGTCGGGCTGTAAAATGTGGACCACTCTGTGGTTCCGAGAAATTTCTATCCATTTGTTTGCATCTCATTTGAATTTGCCTTTAATTAGGAAGCAGTCTTATTGAGAGCATCATCGAGTGAGAATCAATATAAAGTCGCTTGTTTCGTTCGTTATTTTTTGTTGGTTTTTTTTAATTAAATGGGATTGATTGAGAAAAAATGAATTGGACTATTTGTGGACTCAGTTTTTTGTGTTTATTTCTGTTAAATTCCAGTGTGGTCAATGGTGTACGTATCTTTTTGATAATTACACCTTACTATGTGCCCCCGTTTTTGACCTGGATTTTATTTTAGATTTACGACTCGAATCATGATCAGGAGGTCAAGTCGCGACCTATAGTACGAGAGCCACTTCGCAGAACGGATCCGACAGAGTACCATGGCCAAGTTCAGATTCACGACCAGTACAGCAGAGTGGCGACAGCGAGATCGTCTCCTCAGCACTTTGGAAGGAGTGACAGTCATGTTATGAAACTGACAAAGTCCCCTGGTCAGACACGAGTTACCGAGCCAACACTAACCCAGACTAGAGTTCGGGAAAATTTACAACGCCCTGGAGAGAATAACAGACAGGGAAGGCAGCAGGAAAGTATCAACGAATTAGATAACGACATAATAGAGTATGGAACAGAATGCCCAGCACAAGGAACAGGTCGATTCCCCTATCTAATGGACTGTCGACAGTTTTTGAACTGCTGGAAGGGAAGGGGTTATATTCAGAGTTGTGCGCCTGGAACGATGTTCAACTCTGAGACGAGTGAATGCGATTTGCCGTCGAAAGTTAAGTGCGCAACTATGAACGACCCAACATTATCAGAGAATTATCAATCGGGTGATTTCTACCAGCAACCCACAAACAGATGGACTCCGGTCGGCAATTTAAATTCGCAACAGCAACAGAGCCGACCCCCTCAGTTATCATCAAGAGGGCAGTTTTCAGATGACGAAATAAAGTGTCCTAGAGGCGCGTCAGGACTTTTTGAACACCCATTTTATTGTAATAAATTTTTAAACTGTGCCAACGGAGCTGTTCATATTCAAGACTGTGGCCCAGGAACTGCGTTTAACCCCTTGTTTAAAGTCTGTGACTGGCCTCATAATGTCAATTGTGGACAGAAAGTGATGTTCGCGGAGGGCCAAACAGATAATCCTCAAAGCGGGAACTTTAGAGAGCCAAAATATAACGATGGCGAAGGGCAGTTGGACGTTAGGTGGGTTGAAGACTCTACACCTCGCAGACAATATCCTATTTACACTCGTCCTTCGACTACTCCTAATCCATTGGCAATTGAACTGCCCAGTCAAAGCTTGCAGCCTCCACTGAGGCCAACTCAACCAGCGAGTCCACAATATTACAATCAAAATAGGAAATACCCCCAAAACCATCAGACACCTGTAGTAAATCGACAATTACCTTGGGAGAGACCCAACTCTACTCCGATAAACCGTTTCCCTTCAACAACTCCAATCTCAACAGGATATAAGCCTAATTACAACAGACAATATTATAACCAGAATCAAAATGGTCAAACGCCAGAAGAAAATGATTTACAGGACTTGCCCCTTAGCCAAGCGCTTCAGCTCCTATTACAACCTTATATGGGGAAAAATAAGAACATAACTACAAATATGGAGAATGTAACATCCATTTTAGCTGCTCAAATGAACCCAAGTACAGCTCAGAACACAGAAATCGGGTTTCAGATGGTCTCAACGGAGCAGGAGAATATGAACGGAGGCGTTTTTCCGACAGAGAATAACAATAACGATTCGGGAGAAACCCCTCTTCCGCACCCTTTACCTTCTACAACACCGTTACCGAGTCTTCCTCCAGGTCATAGTGCGGATTGGCACAGGAGACATCCTAACGTTCCAGTTGGAGGCAATCATAATCACCATCATCGTCATCACCCTCACAACCATCACCACTCTCAATCGTCTGATCGCTTTCCCTCAGGACACAGTGCAGATTGGCATAGGAGACACCCCAATGTCCCAATGGGAGGTGGTTCTCATCACCATAACCACCATCATCACAATCAAAATCAACAGCCAAATACAAACACAAAATCTCTACCCAATTTCAACCCGGCTGTAGTGCCTCTGGGTGGAAGGACTCCAGTGCCAAGAAACGAGTGCGCTGGCAAATTTGATTGCAACAATACCAAGTGTATAGACTTTGACGCAGTGTGCGATGGTCGGAATGATTGTGAAAATCGTCATGACGAAATCAATTGCGATCACATTGGGTATGAAGTTCGACTCTCCAATGAACTTGGGACTAAGCACGAAGGACGGATTGAAGTCAAGGTTTACGATCAGTGGGGCTATGTTTGTGATGATAAGTTTGGAATGCGCGACGCTCAAGTGATCTGTAAAGAACTTGGCTTTCCATTGGGAGCCGCCGAAGTTAGGGCCAACTCCCACTATCCCGCAAATGTTAATATGAAAAGGGGAGGGAATGTCATTTTCATGATGGATGAAATAGACTGCAAGGGTAATGAGAACTCTTTAAAAGAGTGCGAGTTTAGTGGCTGGGGCGTTCACGACTGTAATGACGAAGAAGTGGTTGGGGTTGTCTGCAAAATCCCTGTAATGGCTTGCCCGTTAGATTATTGGCTTTGTGACACTTCTCAAGAGTGCATTCCAACTGGGTTCTTATGTGATAATGTTCCAGATTGTACAGATCATTCCGATGAGAATGAAAGCCATTGCAAAGCCCCAATTCAAGTCCGTTTAGTAAATGGAAAGTCACCTCTTGAAGGACGAGTGGAAATAAATTACAGAGGAATTTGGGGCACTGTTTGCGACGATGACTTTAACAATAAAGAGGCAAATGTAGTCTGTAGGTCTTTGGGCTATCATGGACCGGCTTCTGTAATAAAGAACAAGTACGGTTCAGGAACCGGGACAATCTGGTTAGATCAGGTCAATTGTTTTGGCAATGAGACTGGAATTGAAGATTGCACTCATTGGCATTGGGGAGAGCATAATTGTGAACACAATGAGGATGTTGGTGTTAAATGTACAGAAGGAATTCCTCCGCCCACTACTCCTGAAGTCAATCTGAGGTCAAATACAGAACAAATTGCTAACGTAAATTTCTTCGATGATCAAGAACCATTTGAGGGAAGGTATTTTGAAAAGCACGCTCTTTTAGAGCCGAACACTTGTGGAAGGATACAAGTTCCAACGGAAAGAAACCAGAACCAGAGAATGGGCTTTAAAGTAATAAATGCCACAACGGCCAAACACGGTCATCATCCATGGCAGGCAGCTCTTAGGGTTCGAGGAAATGGAAAGACATCACATTGGTAAGGAAAATTATCATAATAATTAAAGAAATTACTAATAATCTTATTTTCAGGTGTGGTGCTGTTCTAATATCCAGGTACCATTTACTTACCGCTGCCCATTGTTTGGTGGGATACCCAAAAGGAGCCTATTTCGTTCGATTAGGGGACCACAATTCAGAGATTAAGGAGAATTCAGAAGTTGAAATTTTCATCGAAAACATCTACATTCACGAATCCTTCCGAAAAGGACAGCACATGAATAATGACATAGCTCTATTGGTACTGAAGTCGCCCGGAGTGAGATACACCAACTATATTCAGCCTATTTGTCTGCCGGAAAAGAATTCAATTTACTTTGCGGGGATGAATTGCACAATTTCAGGATGGGGATCGATACAGTCGGGAAAATCAAGTCAGAAATTTAATATCTGGTTAATATTTTTGAAATGCGTCTAATATATTCCACTTTTAGCTCCATCTTTAGACCTTCGATCTGGAACAATTCCAATTATTCATGATGATGTTTGTCGAGAGGACCATATTTACGGAAATGTCATCAGCGAAGGAATGTTCTGTGCTGGCAAATTAGATGAAGGTGTTGATGCCTGTATGGGAGATTCTGGAGGTGGATTAGTATGCGAAAATGATGGTAAGAACAACGCCAACTTAACAAGTAGGTTATCCAGATCTGTGGTGGTAGTAGTAGTGGAAACGTCATCGACTCCGCTGTATGCAAGGAAATTAATAATAATTTTATGAGGAAAGACTTTTAAAGTAGTTATATACCATCAATACAACATTCTTTGGCTCTAATATGCTAAATGTCGGTTATTCTGAGCCAAAATGGGCAAAATATCGCAAAATTTCTCTCATCATATTTGGTCAAAAAAGTATTGAAATTTTAAAGAAATAGTGTTAAATTCGGGACAATATAGTATCTAGATAACAATACACTTGTGTCTAGTCCTCATTTCGAGTTCATACAAAATCAAAACAATGAATTAAAGCGGAGTCGATGACGTCACACATTCAACTGCTAATATCTGGACAACTTAGTTAAGGTTGAGCGGCTTTGGATAAGACTAAGAATCAATGCGTTTTGACATCCAGGTTCTCTGGATAAAACGTCACTTTTCATATTGTACATATAAAAAATACTCACAAAGCAATGGAAGGATTTTATTATGTATTTCATTAGTTTATCGAAATTTAATATGTACTCGTATTGTTATTTCATGATTCATTCAAATAGAATTCCCCATTTACTCGTAGAAATGATTTACTATTTATATTTTCTTGATAAAGTATTTCAAAGAATCAAATCATTTTCGATGACAGTGTAAGGGGACCTTAACTGGAAATTTTATATTTCAATCAAACTAAGTCGAACGGATTTTTACACTGTTGAAAGTGTGACGTCAATAGGCCTAAACCCTGTAGAAAGAACAACGTAAAGAAATAATAATATTAAAATCAAACTTGTACACTAAACCAATAGAAATGCAAGATGGCGAACGTGCCAATTTGGTAATTTTCAGACACAATACATTTAAAGCAGTTAGTTTAAAACAAAGTTTGAAACAGAGGTTGAAAGATAGTTTCGAACAAGGTAAGCTGTTCTTTTTTGTATGAATTTAGCTTGCTACTGTTCTAGGTGGCGCACCACAATTGACTCCGCTCTCATTCTTTGTTTTGATTTTGTCCGAAATGAATCTCTCAAGTAAATTAGTGATTATTTTGCCAAAAAAGACTTTTAAAGTGACTAAACACGTGCAATAACATTTTAAAACTTCATTGCTTGGTATAATGTGCTGAATACCCCGAAATGCGAAAATATATGCAAAACTTCAATGACGTTTACTACCACACATTACTACAACCTCTTTGTTTAATTAGCGTTGATTTTAATATAAAGAATATTATTAAATTTTAAAATAATAATGCTTTTTGGAATAGATACAAGTTAAATATCATCTTGATGATTCTCTATGAAAAAAAACTATGTTTGAATTATTTGTATAATTGTTTATTTATGTTTATTTTTAAATGATAATACTCAATAACGTATAAAAAATAAAATCACTTATGTATCACTTTTTAAAAACAAATTTGGCATCACATGTTAGTTGATAAAAATGAAGATTAAGAATAATTTGATTTAATTATTTGTATATTTGCGTTAGAAGTTTTTTTATATCAAGCTCTGGCCTATATAATAATAATGAACCCGAAACGAATTCCGTCTATTGCTTCGTACACACTCTGATAAGAATAAATACATAATTGTATTTTAAGTGGATTCAAATCGCGTTTTCTAAATTAATTCTTCATGTCGATAAGAGAATACAAATTTCACCCATTTTTGTTTGATTTCAGGCGTTCATCGGTTATATGGGATCATCTCATGGGGCTTCCACTGCGGTTATGCGAATAAGCCAGGTGTCTACGTGAAAGTGTCCCATTATCTGGACTGGATTCAGGAGAAATTGAACCACTCAATGACGAATTACGGGGTTTAACGGGCATGTTATCAGAAAAATCCGTTAGAGAGATAAACCCCGCGCGCGCTGTGCAAGAACGAGAGCGTCCAGTTAGAGAGAGAGTAGCAAGTCTATAGAGTTGAGCGCAATAATAAAAATACTTGTAATTTCTCTTCAATTTTTGTGAATTTGCAGAAAAGTTGCATTTAATAATATATATTTAAATATTGTTTTGTATAGTGTTGTCCTATTTTTACGGAATTTATAAAGTTTTTTGCGCCAGGGAGGTGTTTGCTTATCAAATTGTTGTACTCGATATATTGTTAGTGTTGTGCTTTTTTTTCTATTGAAAAAAAAAATAGTTCGGTGAACTGAAGGTGAGTTTGTTTTCACAAACAAATCCCGATTCAGATAAAACGTGGCCTTAAACATGTCCAATATTCCCAATTGGTCTTTTCGAACCGATATGACGTAATGACTAAAATTCAGAGTGATGAGAAAGTTTTCAATTCACGTGCGTGATTCTATTTTTGCGCAGATGACATGCCTTTGCCCAACTTTCGATGCGCATTTCTCCCCAAATAAATATACTTAATTGGGAGACGACTTTGCCAGAGTTGTTGTGTTATTATGCAATAATTTACAAACATTTTGCCGGTGTCTAGTCGTGCTTACTAATCTCTTGCATTGGCATTGTGTGTGTTTATACCGGTTATTTATTTATCCAATAGCAAATCAGAATCAATTTTATCAGTAAGGCAATCGATTTTACTATGCCAATAAGGGATTATTGCGCCAATAAAATTAATACAGTTCTCGAATAGTCTCGAAACTTGACTCATAGCATGACCGTAATTATGACTAATACAAAACGCATTTAAAAAACCAATAAAAATTATATACAATAACCTATATGAGGACTTTAACTGGTGTTTATTTTATAGAAATTATATTATTTTGATCCTATAATTATTTTTATGCATTTTTGTAGCTTAAAATTGATATTATGACACTCAAATTTGTTCTGTCAAAGTCGATATTAAAGCCAAAGTGCTTTAAAGAATTCTTTTTTATTATTAATGTGTGACCTCCGTGGAAGAAATCAATCAAATTTATATGGTCGTCAATTTCAAAGTGGGTGGCTAACCTGTAATTGGCCAGTATTAACGATTTTTTTGTTTGAATTTTATTGAAAACCACCTATTGGAAATTTTTGAGCTGCGAATCGCGGCTATGAGTAAGAAAGATGCAAAAATTCGGCTATGAGTAAAAGAGGGATGCAAACTATTTAAAATTTTTAATTCAGAGCCGCTTAACGAACTTTTTAATTAAAAAATTATTTTTATTATTTTTTGTTTAAATTTATTTTAAAAATGCATAAAATTTTGTATAAAACTCGGTCGATAAGCATTATTAAACACTCGGGCCTTCTTTAAGGCACTCGCTACGCTCGTGGCTTAAAACAACCCTTGTGTTTAATAATGCCGTATCTTATCGACCTTGTTGTATAAATACCTATTATGGTATTTTCCAATATGTATGATTTAAGGTAGAAAATCTTTTATTGAATAAATATTTGAGTATCAGTTGTATTTACATTTTTTATAGTTTTCTTCAATTTTTCGTATGTTGCGATATTAGTCAGTACTCTTTATTTATTTGTAATTCCATATTAGTATGTATTATTCTCCTATTGAATGTATCTAATGTTCAGAAGAAAAAAAATATTTCTTACTGTGTTTTTTTTTGGTAAAATTGGGAGAGGTACTTTTTGGAAGAAGTGCTATAAGTAATAAAATGAACCGTCTAGTAAATTTGAATGATTTTAACTTTGACTACAAATATCACTTATTATTATGTCAATACATTTTAGTTTGGGATACAATAGAAGAAAAATCTTATTAAAAATTTGACATCTCTTCCAAAAAGTGTGGCAGAGAGACCGTCAAGTCCTTTTACATGAATAATAATTTCTTTTCACAACTATTGTAATCTGAAAAGTATTTTTTGCATTTTCGTATAGAAACCTTAGCTTTTCGACATCGATTTGAGTTTCATAATGCTTTACTCTTTGCACTAGTAAAAATTTTGAATTTTTTGTTTCATTGCATTTGGGATTTTGTTCCATAGGAATTTACAGAGCGGTCCAAGTGGCTCTTTACCTTTAAAATTCAAATTACAATGAAAAATGTGTAAAGAAAAAAAGTCATAATCTTGAGAAAATTTGTCTCAAAGTACAAATTTCGGCACCATTTTGAGGAAGGATACTGCACAATTTTTAATCCAGGCCGTTCAAATAGAGATCGTTATAAAAGCAAATATTTTAAAATTAGTTTCACGTGAATTTTTAAGGAAAATTGAATTAGTATATTTCGATACAAGTGTTGTAATAGTGGTTATTACAGCACGAATTTACCATGTATTTTGACGAGCGCACCGAGTTTAAATAGGTAAATGACTGCTGTAATAACATATTTCACATGTGTATTGAACGCTGTTTTGTGTAATTCTAAAAAAATACAAGTTAATCGATAATTATAATAATAATAAAACCGTTCACTGTGATTTCAAATTGCAAATCAACAACTCACAACGAAAATTTTCAAATTAAATAATAAATTTGGTTTGAACAACAATATGTAATTTCATTGACTTGGTGACTAAAATGCCTGAAAATTTTGAAATTTCACCGCACGCGTGCTGTAAAGTAAACCGTTACAGAATTAATTTGCGTTAAAACAGGCTACTTTTCGATACGGAATTGCACAAAATCCGTTTATGCATTTTTGTTGCTTAAAATTAATATTTTGTATAAAACACAGTCGATAAGCATTATTAAACACTCGGACGTTCTTTAAGGCACCCGCTACGCTCGTGGCTTAAAACTATCCTTGTGTTTAATAATAACTTATCTTATGGACCTTGTTGTATAAATAACTATTATACACTCTTCTAACTCAAATAACACAACTATTGTACAAGACTCATAAACTCAATTTTTGACTAGAAGAATATTTAATCAAATCAGCCTATTTTATTTTTTATATATAGCTTTTTTACCTTTTCGATTGCCAAAACTAAGTTTACTGAGGTTGAAGTAACTGATATATTTCCAATATAAAAATATTATGCTAAAATATATGCATATAATTAATAGCTTGGCATATATAATATCTCTCCCAAACAGGAGAAATAAATGTTATTCCGCTTAAAATATTACCAAATAAATACAAACGCACTAAACAACACATTAGTAACAATACAAATAACTCATTAAACCAACAAGTACTAGGCTATATTACTATTTTTTTTAATTGAAATAACCGATCCCCCATAACAAAATTCTTATCATAAAAATTCTCAAAATATTTAATATCACGTTAAAAATTGAATTTAGTCGAACAAGTTCCGACAAGGCTTCCCCCTGAATTAAACGGATTATGGTGTCCTATGGGAACTCTCCCAAATTAACCCTATAAAATGTTTTTTTAACCGTACTAATATTTGTCCTGAGACATTGAAATCCTAATACTAAATCCCTAATACTTTCATGAAATTGTTCGCAAAATTTTCCTTTGTCACAGAATTATATCTTGTATAATTACACTGCGTTTCATCCATTTACGACAGGGATCTTCGATTAAATTTTAGTTAATATCTGGAAGTGTATCAATCTTATCTCAATTTTTTTTTGGCACGAAGAAAAGTCTTATCATTGGCCATCTGGACTATAAAACAAAAGTCTAGGTTCGTTGCAAATAATTAAAAAAAGCGTACGGATTTTTTCCATACAGAAATATCGTTTCATCTATTTACGACAGGTAGATTATTTTCTCCCAATGCGCCAACAAGAGAGAGTTTTTGGAGAATTTTTATACTGAAATAGTCGATAATTTATTGTTCAATATATACAGCGCGAAAGATTGGATCGCTATGTCATAGTAGGCATCTAATAACTATCTTTGGAAGTCTAAAAACCCATATTTTGTATTATGAGAAAATAGTATAAAAAATTCTTAAGTTCAAAACTGAGCTCATTATGCATTGTGGATAATAATAGGGACACAATAAGATAGCTAATAAAGTCACAGTTACGAGTAATATTTTCTGATATAGCGGATTTTA
>JXOV01028355.1:0-18337 GCA_001014945.1 Clogmia albipunctata
GACCAGCAGAAGTAAATCTAGTCTCTTTATATGAAGTCTATTTATTGAGAGGTTTTTGCCACCGAAACAGAAGACACATACTACGAAGAAGACCATTCCTTTCAGGACTTTCGACCATCCGTCGTCCGTATCCATTTTTTGAATGGCAGTCAAATACTAGTATTATAGAAAGATTCGGTTTTCTCTTCAATTCAATGCACTCCCATCAAGCTTTGAAACCTGTCTTAGTCGAACAAATAGTATTGACGATATTATTTTTTCGACAGTTGAGACAGGCGATGTTATTTTATTTTTGATAAATATATTTATAAGAATATTAATCAGAGAATATATTACAGAAAATGTATAATGAATATTGGAAAGGAAAAATTTCGGTCTAGACAGGACTGGAACCATCTTGCCTTTTAAAAATACTCGTATAACTAAATATAAGATTTTTTTATTTATTTTATTATTTTTATTTAGCGATTTAACAATAAGAAATCAGAAATAAAAAAGTTCTCTACATTTTTATATAGAAATAAAATATAAAATACTATTACTATTTATTAATTACATTTTTATTTGTGGTTTGTAATTTAATTTAATTATGATTACAATTGATCACTGTGCACTGTTCAACGGAGTTAAAGGTTGAAGAATCCTTGCAAAAAGGTGGAAAGAGGAGTTGACAGAAATACATTACCTTCTCTGGCAATTTAGCTTAATTAAAAAGCGTCCGAATTTAATATGTAACTATATACAAAATGATTTATTGCTCCTTTAAAAACCAAATATACATTGATATGTATCATAAATCGTTCTTTGTATTATCAATATTTTATCATTTTTCATTTTATTTACTTTCTTTTTTCATTTTATTATTTATTTATGTTAATTCTAGCTAAATTGGTGAATAGAATTTCGGTTATACCTGGCTTCCAGAAAAAACATTATTACAAATATGCAAGAGTGTGTGAGAGAACGTTTATTTATAAATGTCTTTTTAATGTATTTATGTGTGTTGGGTTTTTTTCATAGCTATTTACAATTAGGGTTGGCACCTAGGTCATCATCAGCAGCAACAAAAGCTGGACCTGGGACTACCGCCGAGGAGCACTAGGGCCATGGCAACTAGGAGCAGGCTTTGGCCACCGCAGGAGAGGAGGAGTATCGTATTTGCACTACTTCGGGAATTGGTTAGCTTTTGGTTAAGTAAATCGAACTGCGATTTCCTAATGTTAACGATTTTGTTGGTTTCCCTGTGGGCTGGGAAAAAGTTCTCGATCTTCGCCAGGCACCGCAACCTGAAAATAGTTAGGAGATATTCAAATAAGTTTTGATAGTAATATTAAAAAAGGATCAAAATAATAATTATAAATATTGGATATTAAGTTTTTGATGTAATTAACTCATATAACCGTAAATTCTATAAGTTCAGCTAATGATAGTTTTGACTCATAGAAATTGAATGTGGTGAATGTTCTATAATATATTGACTCATTAATCTAAAATATTTAAAGACAAATTGTTTGAAAAAGTCTTTTTGCACTTTCGTATGGAAAGATTAGCTTTTAGACATCGATTTGAGTTTATTGCAGTCATTGAAAATTTTGAATTTTAATTTCACTAGTGAAAAAAAGTCAAAAACTATTCAACAAATTTGTCTAAAAAATGTGGTCGCTAACGGTAACTATAAGAAAATAACAAATTTCAATTCAAGAACTAAATTTAAGGATAAAAAATTTATTTTCCTTTGTAAACTCAGAGTTTATAATGGTTTTCGCTATTTTATTTTAAACATTTTATTTTTAAATACTCGCTTTCGGCTCGAATGTTTCACATTACTTTCACTCGTTAAAAAAACAGTTGACTTTACATCCTTGTAGCACAAATAACTATTTAAATTAGTTATACCTACGTGTTTTTTAGAAAAGTGGAAAATTTTTTTATGTTGCTTCTGTGAAAGATCCGTTTTTTAACTCGTAAAGGATGAAAAAAACACTCGTCTCCTTTTTTAAAAAATGACTCTTTTTACACCCTTGTGGCACAAATACTTTTATTTTGTTTATTATAACATTGAAAAAATATATGTATATCTGATAAAATGTATATGTTTAATAGAAAATTTAATGAAATTTAATTTTCAAGAAGAAGTTTTTGATTATCTTATATAGAACTATTGTAAATGACAATATAAGTGTAGGGGCGCTCGAATTACGTTAGAAAAGTATTCGACCTTTTTTTATGACTGGTTAATTTTTATAATTTTGTCATTTTTCGTACGCTTTAAGAGTTTTCCAATTTGGTTAATCATTTTATGTTTTATAAGTTTGTCATCGTCGAATACTTTCAGGAGTTACTGTATATTAATCTATGTTATTTTCAACAGATCTTTCATATCTATAATTTAAGTTAAGTTTCCGTTTTAATTTTATTATTTATATAAATGAGTTAAAATATAAAAGATTTCTATGTCTACTATTCTTAAACTTGAAGACTTAAAGCTGTTAACTTTGAATTTAAAACTTATCACATCCTAATAGTATTTTATAGGATAACTACTTTTAACGTGTATGAAGATCTATAAATCTGTTAAATGCTCTTAACTCCCACATGTTAAAAATGTATCTTGTGATAATGCTTATATATTATATTATTTTTATATTTTTAATGTTTTTTTTTATCTGAAATTCATTCTGTAATCAGAATCAATTGAACATTGTACAGAAAAAAATATTTAAGTGTTTAATAAAAAGTAAAACATTGAGTTTTTCGCGTGTACTTGGACTGACGGGTCTAATAAATGAAACAGACGTTGGAAAAATCTCATTAAATAATACTCTTGGTTAATTTATTTCTAGGGTGGCCTAACTGTTTTTGCAATTGGCATTTTCAAAAACAAATTTGTTGTAATTTTATTAATTTATATAATTTGAAAGGATAATAGTATTGAAAATTATAATAATTTTTATATTTACCTCATGGAATTGGTTGGCAGGAGCTGGTGACGAGCCTTATCTACGAAAAATCGCAATCCAAGGTTGCGATAGGTGAGCATAAAATCGGTCCGGTCCAGAAATCCGTCCGAATGATTATAAAGGTAATCTCGAGGCGCCTAAAACAAAAAATAATTAAGAAAATTTCATCAATTTCGCAGGTTTATAAAAATTAAATAAATAATAATGTTTCATTATTACAAAAGTTTAAGGAAAAAATATAAATTTTTTAAAAAAAAGAATTTTCTCTTAACAAATTTTAGATTAAATTTTATTAATAAATAAAAAAAATTTTCTCTTTCAATTCCTGTAAGGAAGGGGGAGTCTTAACCTCATTCAACGGGTGTAAGACTTTTCCTGACTATTTGTTTTTCTGTGTAGTGCTACTACCTAGATCGGTTGAGAAAAGACTCAGTCAATCCTACCCCTAGGGACCGAACCCATGGCCTCCGCGGAGCCATTCGTTACCACATTTTTATTAATAATAAAATTTAAAACTCTCTGATGAATTCCAAATTCACATTTTCAAAATACTTTTATTTTCAAACAGCTGCAATTATATAATTTGAAAGTGTTGAGTTCATTATATGTTCCAACATTGAATACCTCAAAAAAGCGTCTTGTCCCCTATCTTCTATAATTTATTCATGAAAGATTTCTCTGATACCAAATGTGAGCTATCACTATTGGCAGACGATACTGGTATCTTCACAAATTCAAGGCTTTTAAATACTACTGAGATATATTTGTCTTCCGATAAAAATAACACGAAACCATTTCTACAGCAAATGAGAGATTAAAATCAATATCATTATAAAATCAATGTATATTATATTACATACTTAGATATACAAATGAACAAATTACAATATATAATAATTATAATTTAAATACTATTTCTTTTATGTATATTTGTATTAATATTATATTACTAGAATAACATTTATTAAATATGCAAACATCTGAAGAAAGACTCATTTATTTAATGCAAAAGTTCTCTACTTATTTAAAATTTCCAAATTGTTCAAAACATTACATTTTTTAAATTAAATAAACCAACAGAAACTGAACAAAAGAAATATATAAAGCTTTAAAAATGATTGCTCTTCATGCGGATAAAAACAAGATAATTTACATGGACAGGTCATGACTTCTGAGATTTAAGATGCTAGGGAGTTGCTTCCATGGTAACTGTTACTGAGAATTTTTTTGTAATAAACACTAAAATGTTGTACATTGTTTCGTGCGCAGTATTTCTACTTAATTGTAAACATTTAATTAAATTCAATAAGAAAATTGTTGGGTAAAGTACTCGCAATATTAATTTTCAGGTGTACAAAAGCTCATTCTTAAAGTTTGATTATGAATACTTTAGAAAATATTTTGTATAACGGAAATTTTGTACAATTATATTCGTTATTGTTATTTAAAAACATTGAAATATGATCAATTATATCTTATCATTTAATTTTTACAATAGAGATATACTGAATTTTTAATTATTATAGTTATAATATTGACCTAATTATATACTTACAAACAGAAAACCAATGTATATCTTTATATATAAAAATGAATCGCCGTTAGCACATGCTAAACCTCCTCAATGGCATGATGGATTATGGTAATTTTTAGTTAGAACTATTTGTGTTCGGCTTCGGAAAGTTTGTAGGAGGATTAAACACTATAAAACAATATTCTGTGCAAATCCGTATCGAAAAGTTGCCTCTTTTTAACGCAAATTGGTTCTGTAACGGTTTACTTTACAGCACGGCGTGTAGTAATATTTCAAAGTTTTCACGCAAATCAATCACTAATTTAATGAAATTACATATTGTTGTCATAACCCCATCTCTACAAATTTATTATTTAAATTTAAAATTATAGTCGATAAAGTTTGTTAGAGTGAGATAGGAATGTTTCGATCTCTCTGCAATCAATTCAGATTTATTTATGTGGCCGTTCTCCTTCTAATTTGATTAGACTGTGTCTTACTTATTCCACAATTTAAAAAAAACCGCTTCGAACGTTTTTATTAGTAATTATCGACTAACTGGTATTTTTTCAGAATTACACACAATAGCGTTCAATACTCATGTGAAATCGGTTATTACAGCACTCGTTTACCTATTTTTATTCGCTTCGCTCAAAATACATGGTAAATTCATGCTGTAATAACCTCTATTTTACTACTTGAATCGAAATATAGTATTACGCAACGATTTTCAATAATTAAAATGAAATTGTTGTCAAACATCATGATTCCATTTCAACTATCAAGGACAGTTTTGAACCGCTTTTTAAATTCGATCGCAGAAAATTTACAAAAATTCCAAAAATTTCCATTTAAATTATATAATTCCGTTTCCAATACTCGTACTTTAGTCTGATTACTATTTAAGTTAGTTCAACCCTGTGCTTTTTCAAATTTAATTTCTAAATTTTTTCCACATAGTTCTAAAGCGACAGAAAAGGCTCTTCTTCTTCTTTCAGTCACTGTCAAAACATTTAATTCGGATTATTTACTATTTAAGTTCAAATATAATATATCTTATTGATTTTGTCGCAAAATGTTTGTACAGGTAATACAAACATATAACAACCACCTTACATAATTGTTTACTTATAACTCCAATTGACTATTTCATTTAATAAGGTTGCGTCACCAGACGGGCGCCCGGGTTATTGCCCGGTCAATATACACTACACTAATACGGAGCCCGGGCAATTCGTATGAAATTGACTGTAGGCGGTTTACGCTTATAAAGTGTACTTGATTAAAGGGTGCCCGAATCAATTTCATACAAACCACCCGGACCCAACAGAAATAAAATATATGTGGCTCGGGCAATGACCTGGGCGCCCGTCTTGGGGCCCAGCCTTATTATTTCTGTAAAATTATACAAATATTATTCATCTTTTTTATATGTAAGTTCTCAGGCGGTACAACGTTGGCTGGTTCAGCTAGTTAACAACACAATTTTTGGTGTTTCAAATATTAAAATCCAGAAAATCTCTGATGATATAAAGAAATTTCTTTATGTTAAGTTGAATTTTTTACTGTTTTAAGATTATGAATTATTATTGATTTTTAACTGATTTCGTTATAAAAACATGTAGTAAGTAGAAGAAAGTTTTTCTTAAATATAATCTCAAAAATACTATAGCCTATAAGATCAAAAACATTAATGTGAAATTTATATATTAGTATACATTAATTACTTTCCAAATCCATTTATTTAAATTTATATTACTCAATAAAAATATATCAAAATCAAACCATAATATAATCAGTGACCAAGTGTTGGATTCGCATAAAATTGGCATTGACATTCGTACCTCTTTATCGTTGATGTACCAGACGAGGGTGGGCGCGGGAAACGATAAGTCGGACGTGCAGTTGATGTCCAGGAACTCGCCGTCCTCGTAGCTACCACTTAATCCGGTGATTATTGGATCGTGCTGGGGCAACACTGCAAATTGGCGAGAGAAAAGCGGATTAACGGTAATTTTAAATCGAATTTCGGCCCTAATTTATGCAGTTATAAAGACAATAATTTGGGGCTTGTGGACGACAGCAGCTGACCAACAACAACCCAGCCGAGCGACTAAAACCATTAGTTCGGTGTGCATTTGCCAGTGTTTTGGATATCAGTACACAGTACCACACAAAAGTGCACTAAATTTGAATTATGTCGGAATATCTTTAAAGTTATTTACAGAACTAGAAATTATTAAACACTAGGGTTCTTTTAGGCCACGAGCGTAGGGAGTGTTTTAAAGAAATCCCGTTTGTTCAATATTGCATATCGACTGCGTTTTATTTTATGATCTTTTAAATAAATTATCATAAAAATTTTAGTTTTATAAAATTATTATAAAGTTCTTTTTCTACAACACATTTTTCACTAATTTGAACACTTTTATTGAAATACTAAGCGTCGAATTCTTCTGACCAGTACTGTGAAGATCCAAATGATGGCTGGGAAAGGCTGCATATGTGCGGAAAGGGGCCTTCTTCGGTGTTTGGCAATATCGCCAATTTTGGGCAGTGTGTGGAACGATTTGGATCGACGGAAGTGCATGGTTTATGGTTATTGAGGAGAGAATGAAACAAACCGGCCGGAAGTCGCATTCCTAATCGAGTGGGGCCGGGTAATTGGATCCAGCTGAAGCAGGAGCAGCAGGACGATGTTGTCCGGCATTTTACATTCAATTAATTCGGCCAATTCCTGACAATACCAATTTGCAGTAAATTCGCCATTGAAACACTCACTCTCTCTCTATCTCTGTTTAAATAGTGCAGACTAGTGGAAATTGATCGGGCGGCATTAAATCTTAATTTGCGAAAACGGTGGAGCTTTTCAGGGCAATTTGGACGAGAATAAGTTATAAGCAGCAAGAATTTTAAGGAAATTACATGGCAACAGTAATGTTCGCTCTTTTCATGGGAATATAATAATAAGTATTACAAGTTTCAATGGGAGGGCATTGTTCCTGAGCGAAGGCTCGTAAAGCGAGGCGTACGAGTCCTGCATTCAAATTCCGTCAATGTTGCCGCTGAAATAATACATAATTAAGTTACGGCTCCCATTGTGCTCTTGATAGTCTGTAGTAAAACTTGCCAGCGTTTATTGTATTGCCAGCAATTGGAAAATAATTAAGGAATTCAATTGAACGACGACGAACGAACGAACGAGCGAAGAATCCACTTATTGAGAAGAGAGGAGACGCCTCGTGGTTTGTGTGTTCTGCAGAACGCTGAACGCTTCGTCTCGTCATAGTTTGGTATTGATTTTTGTCGAGAGCCATAAAAATAATAACAATAGGAGCCTGACTGTCCGCCGGGAGATGATTCCGCTCGGACATGTCGAGAGATTTCCGACAAAAAATTCCTTTTATCTAGCAATTCAATTCGAAATAATAATGGGTCAAGTTTTTAAAATGTTTCAGTTGTCGGAAAATAAATCCGCAAATAAACACAATTGAGCTGCTGGGTCATCGTGTACACCTGCACTGTCCATTGACTCACCTGCGGCTGTCATGTTTGCCGTCTCGTGCACCACATGGAACTCGGGAGCGTCCCCCGAGATCTCGCAGCGATACGAGCCCGTCGACTTGCGGTTGAGGCTGTCCAAAACCACGCTACAGATCTTCTTGTTGCACAGGTACGTCTGGTCCGGCTTCAGGTGCACCCCGTTTGACGGAAATGTCATGATCGAGGGGAACATCATCGGCGAGTACCTGGTGGAGAGCACAAAGCACGTTGTTCAATTTCAATTATATTTTAGGGTTCCTAATAACTTTTTATGAGCGAAATTATAGATCATTAAAAGGAATATAAACTGTTTTAGGTATGTTTAAACAATGTATTTTATAACGTTTGCTGAGTATTCATTTGCTAAATTATTTGCAAACAAATTAAATGAGCTTATTAACAGAAGCGAATATATAATTAGCAATTTTACTTTTTTTTGTTTCATTTCAATAATTTATGCAATGTGTATTCCAAAATAATAACAAAATTTACACCGAAAAAGGATCATATATAATTTTTCATATTTTAACTATTTTATTCTTATGATTCCTTTTTTTAAAAATAATATCATGTACATAGTTTCTTTTCACAGCTAGCAAAGAAAACTGCTACATATTTAGAGCAATGTCTTAATTTATTATAAAAAAGCGAAACATCATATGCAATGAAAATATTGTTTAAAGGATTTAAGTTTAAAACTACACTACTACATTTAAAGATAGGTACAGTATAATCCGATTATATTGACTAAGCGGATGTCATACAACGTATAAATTATCGGTGTTGTTAGCATAGGTATTTATTTTAATATAGATAAATAATGTAAAGAGGATTTATTTGAAAAGAAATAAAAAAATAAAAGTATATTAGTTTTACATAATTGACCCTGACTGTCAATAAAAATTTAGTTATATTTTTACAAGTCAAAAATAATTCTTCACAGATCAATAATTTTAAATTAAAATTTTGAAAAAAAATCAAATTTAAAGAAGATGCACACGAAAATCTGATTACTGCAATTATTGTATTGGATTCTATTTGAACCGTATTTTAAGGAAAAACTTCATTTTTAAATTCAATTAACTTAACAAATATGTAGTTATTCACAAAAAACTAACAAAAAATGATTGACTTTTAACTATCGATTACTGTATGTGAGACTCAAAATCCATCATGGAAAAGAATGAGAGTAAAATTGTTCTTTTCTTGTTGTGAGTGTCTTAATATCCGTCTATGTTATAATGACTTACACATGAATTCGCGGAGTCATATTAACGGGATTCTACAGTATTTTAAAGAGAGCGAATCTTTTGTCTAAAGTAGAACACCTAGGTTATAGTTCAATAGAATTATTAACAAACTTCTTGAAAAACTCTTTAATACACGTTGTTATTATAAGTTTGTTTTTAATATTTATTGAAAAATGACTTGACCTTTGGATGCACAGGTCAATAAACTACATAATAAATACTTTGATTGATGTTATTATGCTCACAGTACAAACTTTAATATGAAATATGTAATACAAATTATTTTTTTAATAGATAATTTTAATCCTGCTGTGAAGAAAATTATGTGTTTTTTTCTCTAAAATTATGATTCTTATATTTTCTAAACATATTTAATTCCATCGACATGAATGGTCAATAATTCTATTGATTTAAATTGATATGTTACAGAAAATAATTGTATAAAAACTATTAATATCAATCTCATTGTAATTATTCAATTCTATGTTGTTTGATTAACAAATATTAAATTCATGCAATTTGGATTTAATAATTAAGATTTAATTTTTTATTCATAGACTTCAAATAGTACTTGAAATCTGGTTAGAAACTCTAATCATCACCACCATCCTGCCATGCCATCGTTCTCTATTTCACATCCCACCAGAAATCAAGTGAAAACCTGGGAATTTCATTTACAGAAGTCTGCAACAGTATGTGTTGCATAGAGGAGAATCGGAGGAGAGATGAGGTGAGGAGGAGCTCATCGTCGAGAGCAGTATTCGTGCAATATGTGCGACGTGATTTCCATAAAGAGGGCACAAACAGTCCTGATTTTCTACAGAATTCGCTCCGTTTGATGACGAAATCACGTTTCACAACTGGCGTTGATAGGAAAACTATTGCCCTACAAGTGTTGTTGTTGTTACACCCTTCTCAGCCACCCTTAGCGACGACGACGACTATTAATCGTTTTTGCGAGAAAAAGTTGATAATTTGGTTAAGCAAAACGTTATCCCAATTCTGTGTGTGCGGGGCTTACAATTTGCGGAAAAGTATCGAACATTGGACTATTTGCACTTAAAGTTTAGAAAATATTACGTGTTTTATGGCAGACATTTGCATAATATTTATGGTCTTTAAGGATGATGGTTGATGGAAAATATTATGTAAAAAACTTTCGATTATCAGGTCAAAATAAGAAATGCTTCTTCTTTACTTTACTTATTTATTGTTTACTCTGAAATCATTCGCTATAATTGTAAGATATTTTTTATTCTAGGAAAGACCATCAACTTTTGAGATTGTGTAGTTTAAACGATGGAAAAATAAAATCATATGTACGATAGGGGGAGAGACGCCATAATCGCTTTAATTCAGAACGAGAAAAGGTTTAATAAATATTTTTTTCTGTATTTGAAAGCTCAACGTATTGTTAGTGATCGACTTAATTTAATTTTTAGTGTGATATTTGAAAATTAACATTTGTTGTTGATGTTTAGAATTTCGTGCAAATGTGTGTTTCGTTAATCATAATTTATAAAAACAAATAGAGAGCAGTGTAATTTTTAGTCCAAAATATTATTTGGGCTGTTATTAATGCGTTGGTTAGTGTTTCACAGCGTTTCAGTTTTGTGCTAATAATTTGAAAGGCATTGTATCTCTCCAATTTGTCCAGGAAACATGCCATGCTATTATTTGTATGCAGATGTTCTTCCATTACATTTTTACACGTATTTTGGAAATACAATCTCAATTAAGGTAATGGTCAAACCCGTTGATTCTTGACATCTCTGGAACCAAAATAAGTTGGATATACAAATTTATACACAGTATAGTATATTTCTTAACAGATTACAACTTTGCGACATAGCAAATTTGCTAATACTTGAATCAATTATCTGAAATTGCAAAAAATTAAATATTCCGAATGGCTCAGCGTTGATAGTCTAAAAACTCTGATTTCAAAATTCGAGAAAATAGTATAAAATTTTTTCGAATTTATAAAAAGTAATGGTAACTATCGTAAACTGGTCTCATTGTGCATTGTAGATGATAAATTGGGCACAATAGGACAGCTGATAAAGTTACAATTTCGGATAATATTTTCTGAAATACAAGATTTTTAAGCTATAACGCGACGTAGTTATAAAACAGCATGACAAAATTAAGCCAAACCATATTAAAATAATGACTATTAAATTCATTTGTTTTTTGGCAATTTAAAATTTGTTCCAAAACAGCAAAATGTGGAGTTTTTTACTCGGATATAATAAGAAAGAAGTATCAGTTTCTGTATTACAATTTATGAATTACATTTATGGTTTTTCTCATTGTATTTGAATTATGTTTTGGTTATATATATATGTATTTTGAAATGAAATATCTTAAACAATAATTAATATATTTTATAATTCGATCGTTTAAATTTTCGTATTTGTATTTAAATTGTGTAGGTAAATTGCACAGACATTGAACACATTTCTTTAAATCATGAGAAATAAATAATTATTAACCATCTTGCTAAAAATGAAAGGATAAGTAAAACCTAATAGTTCTTCGATAAAAAAATATTATAGGAAATAAGCCAAAGAATATATTCTTGATAATTTAGTGAGTCAACTTATTGTGTGTGTTTTACGTAATTTTTAAATTATTTGAAAGAGAAAATTTTATATATACTAAGCTATTTAGTAAAGTGTAAATGGTATCCCTTAAAAAAATTGAAATTTTAATATACATGCTCACATTAATGTGAACTCTTAATATAACAATTTTTTTTATAAGAATCTTTTATTTTTTCATCGGAATTTTTTTGAAACTTATATTCTTTATTCAAATAATATCTTAACTAACTAAAGTACATTTTATTAATAAATTGCCATACAGTAACATTTTTTTCATTAATTATAATTAACTTTTAGCTATTTATTTAGTCACAAATATGAATTAAAAGCACTTCAAAGAGAAAATTCAATATTTATTTCTAGGTAAATAATTTAATCAAAACCACATTGAATACATTTCGTTTCTGCTTTAATTCAATTGATTTCCTTTCAGATTCCATCATTAATTGATAATTACAATTTGTAACGGTACACAATTTTTGTTCCTTTATATTTTCTCTTTAAATAACATTTCTACCATCAATAAGCTATCAATAAAATCCAGTTCTTTTCATTTCGGCGTTTGTGGGAAATTTATTTTCATCTGCTACTTCTCATGCCCTATCTTCAAGTAAGGGCTCTTTAATCTATTTCTATTAAAGATTTAAATAAATACCACCGAATTATTCATAGATTATTTTTTTATTTCAAAATATAAATTTAGAATAATAATAATGTAACCTATTTATTGGAATGAATTTTAGTTGAAAGTACATATATAAGTTTACCAATGGAGGGTTTCAATTTGATGTTTGAAAAATCGAGTATTTTAAAAAAATCAACGAATGTTTGTTTCATGATAAAGAAGGTGTGCTTTTACTAGAAATAATAGTTATTTATACAACAAGACGGATGAAATAAGGCATTATTAAATCCAAGGGTTGTTTTAAGTCACGAGCGTGTGTAGTGCCTTATAAGAGGCCCGAGTGTTTAATACGGCGTATCGACCGCGTTTTATATAAAATTTTATGCATTTTTTAAAATAAATTTACACAAAAATAAAAAATAACCGTTTATTAAAATTTGGTTAAACGACTCTAAATTTCAAATTTAAAATATTTTGCACCCCTCTCTTAATCATAGCCGCAAGGCGTAGTTCAAAGTTTTCAGATAGGTGGTTTATTTGAAAAAAAAACCGTCAATACTGGCAAATCACAGGTAAGTCGCGTCCAACAAAACTTTTTTCAGGGAGCTCACACACAAAATGCATAAAAATATAATGAAGAAATCAAATTTAATTAGAAATGTTGTATATTTCGCTTAAAAAATTTTAAAAATTAAAACAATTTTCGGTCAATATTATCAAAATTCGCAACTGAAATTTTGAACATTTTTTGCCTTTTTTCTATCAAAAGAAATATATGAATAATGTCATTTTTCAAGATCTTAAAGTCGAAATTCATTAAATTGTCGAAGATATACAAATGCAAATGTGCAAATAGTTCTAAAAAAATTATGTAAAGGATATAATCTTGTAAGCGAATCGTGGTGGTCATTGGACTGAAATAATAGTTTTTAATAGTAGTATACTACCTTCTATAACATGAACAAAAAATTTATTCATTTCTTTTGAAATACATATTATATGATCGAAAATATGTCTCAGCTGATGCTTAAATAACCAAGCAAACGATCACGTAATTGTGTTTCGATACCGAGTGTTTATTTGTCAAAAGTCTCTTATCAACCTCAGTGCTCTGTTTTCCAAGCAATACTTAGTTTTACGTTTGCTTCGGGAGTAACGTCTGCAAAGCTGATCTATTTTTGTGAATTTGAAGTCAGACAATTGACGATCAAGTTCGCAGTAGTTGGAAAAACGTCTCTCCGCAATTTTATTATATATGTAATAATATGTAAGAATTCAAAAAAAGAATGAAAGAATAAAAATCAGTTGTGGAGTCCAAGAATTTTTAATAACAAAAAAATAATTTCTTATAAGACTTGATTAATTTTTTAAATTTAGAACGTGTTCTTTCTTAATTCTTTTTCAATAAGGGGAGCAACTTTTTGGATATTAATAAAAGATTGCTGAAATAAAATTCTTTACCAACAAACTTTGTATTCCACAAAACTCGAAACAATACATTTGAAAGGTCAAAGAGACTTTAAGATTATTTTAAGATATTTCAATAAAACTTATTTAAGAAGTTCAATTGATTTGTTAAATTGAAATGATTCTTTTTAAAAAGAAAGATGTGTCTTTCTTTATTTCTTTTCTTAATTAAAGATCAATTTTCATTCTATTCTTGGAATTATTGTCATGACATTTTCTAATTTCAGATGTATCATCGGTGTCATATTTAGATTGGATTTCAAAGTATTAAAAGTATAATAATTAATATTCATAAAGAATGGAATGATATTCCGAAATTAATTCAATAACCGACGAAATTGTCTAATGAGAATTGTGTTTCAAAATTGGAGACGACCAGAGGAATGCGTAATCAGAAAGCTCATTAGATATGAGATTCCTCTTTTGCTGGAGGCGTCCATTGCACATGATATGAGTGTGCTTTCCATTGAAATATGTATTCGATTTTAATAATGTAAACATGACAAATACAAATGATGAATACGTAAACAACAAAGGTACAAAAAATGTTGATGACGGATTGAACTCGCTGATTTTTTCTTCAATGCTGTAATTATAGACTGTGTCGAAAATTATCGATACTGAGTTTTGGTTAGATGTTTAAGTAAATTGATTATTTGAAATAATTTTTTATTACAATTTTATTTAAATGTAAAAAAAATTGAACTAAATTTAGGTATTTCAATATTTATTTAAGATTTTAAAAAACTACTTATTGTTTTTAACATGATTGTTTTAATTTATGTTCTATATGCTATATAGGTTGTTAAAAAGTTCATCAATAAATATTCTTATTAAACAATATACTTGTTTAAGAAATCGATGAATAATTATCTATTTATTATTAGAAGTATTTAAATCTACAATAATTAAAACCACAATCAAACGTTGCACAAATAATCTAACCTAATAATTTTATTTAAAAAATATAACACATCAATTACTAGTCGTCTTGTCATTTTTATTTGTTTAAGGAAGTATACTTTGAGCTAAATAAAAGAATAGATAGTAGTACACGAATGGAATGACGGTTGAGATGAAAATTGTTTTTGAAAACTTAAAAAATGGAGGAATTAGTCGTACTATTTTGAGCCTAATGATATTGAAATAAAAATTCCTTTTTGGCAACAAAAATATAAAAAAAACAGGGGTGACTTAACCCTAACATTCATCACAAGGGTAAAAACTAAAATTCTGTTTACCCACCTATTAGTATATGCTTTTTTTAAAGCATAATCATAATCGAATTCTAAAAGGCCCTTTCTTAAAAAACAAATTACGAAAAATAAAGGTAACTCACCCTTGACATATAGGAATATAATAAATAAATTACAACCTTAAAACCAATCTTCCCCAAATGCCCTCATAATTTCAATAAAATCAGTTAAACCGTTTCTGAGGAGCACAGCTTCAAACAGTGCATTGTTGCGAAATAATTAAGTAGAGGTAGCACGCCCTTAACAATAACTGTAATCTTTTTACTTGACTTTTTATCCGGCCAACCACACATGCTTACAAAATCTAAATAAAATCGGTTTAAACGTTTAGGAAAATTACTTTTTTTTAAACATTGCATTGTTTAAAAGAATTTTATTAAGGGTAGCTTACTCTTAATACGTATTGGTATGATTTTTTGCTTATGTATTTTTAATGCCTAATTATAATCTATTCAAAAATGGCTCTTTAAAAAAATTGTAAAAAAATTAGGCATGACTCACCCTTGATATGAAGTGGTATAAAAAGTAAAGCTTGACCTTAAGGCAAACCTTCCCCACAAATTTTTGTTAAAATCGTTAAAGTAGATTTGGAAAAAGACTGCTTCAAAGACTGTGTTACTAGAATTTTATATATAAGAAAATGTTTTTCATTCGTAAGGTTTAAAAATTGCAATTTCTGAATGAAATAGAAATATTTATGTTCCATAATTTAACTTAGTTATATTTAAAATATCTTTTGTATATAGTTTATGGCGTACAGTTTTACTGTAATACTTTCAATAAATACCATATATGGTTATTAAAATATTAAATTAACAAGGAAAAACATAATTAATGTTGCTTAAATTTATAATTTTTAGGAAAGCCAATCCAAGTAATAAAGGTAACATATGGATTAATATTTAATTTTAATTTAATTACAGTTACGAGCTAAATAATTGCATCGCTAGTAATAAATTGTAATGGACTCCAAAAATTCCGAAAAAAATACTACAATATAAAGGTTTTGTTTTATGAAAGTCAGATTATTGTCAAAACATCATCATTGAAATCTCTAAAATTCGTAATATTCTTTGGCCAATAGCTTTATAATCTTGTTAATATTTTGTTTTCATACATTTTGAACAGTCTTTATTAGTGGTATTTTTGTGGGTGGATGGAAAATGATACAGCCAAAATCCATATTCATGCAAATCGGAATCGAGAGACGTGAGGAGGAATACGTACCGAAAGAACTCGCTGCCGTCCTTGTACCATTTGACAGAGTTGAGCTTGGTTCTTCCCATGTCGTAGGTGCAGGTGAGCGTCACGACATCTTTCACGTCTGCCATCTCGGGAACGGAAATGCCTGTCATTGTCAGCGCCCCGATTTGTTGACATCCTTTCAGTGGGCGGAAAGAAACAGAAAGAGAGAGATTATTATTAGATCAGGATCAGGCTTGCTTTTCTATTCCATTTGTATGTCTGTTTATTGCAAAACTGAAATTAAATCGGAAATTAATAAATGTCTTCCGATGAAATTACGAGGAGGAGAGGGTGGATTTCTATTCCATCTACATGTCATTTCGGGTTAAAGGGGATGAAATGAAACAAAACTACGCAGCAACGTATGATATGATCTCATTCGGAGCGACGTCTGCAGAATGGCATAAGTTCTTCTTCTTTGTTATTCAAATTTGGAATTGGAATTTTTCTTTTGTATTATGCAAATTAAATCTGTTGATGAAATACTAAGTGTAGTTATTAATTAAGAATTAAGTAAAATGGAATTATGATTGTTTAACTTTGGGGATTTCAAAAACTACTTTTATATTTAATGAAATGCACTTATTTAATTCCCAACCGTGTGGTCACATCCTCGGAAATGTAAGTTAACATTAGTGTTCTCTTCCTGTCTGATGTATTAATTAATTAATTAATGAACAGAAGCTTTCAGGTGTGTTTCAAAATTTTGTTTAATGTGAACATAATAATGTAAAATAAGAATTATGTTATATTGTTTATTTTTCATGTAATTAATTACATTTTCTGTATATAGTCCCTTAGAGGACAACTAATGTACCACGGTCTACATTTTATTTTTTTTAACAAAATAAATCTTCTATGTTTATATTTTATTTATCTAATTTTTTTTAACTTAACAAAAATTTAATTAAAATTTCACATATCAAAGATATTTTATGAAATTGATATGTTATGATATCTTTATTTTCAGGCTATATTATTTTACTTTACAAACGAAGAATAGATATAATTAGAATCATTTTTATTATTTTAGCTGGGAAATACTAATTAATTAGTTAAATATGAATGGCCCGGGCAAACCAAATTTTAATACGCTTTTTGTCACCTTTAAATTTAATTTCACACAAAAATAACACATCAACACAATTAAAAGACATNCAAACGAAGAATAGATATAATTAGAATCATTTTTATTATTTTAGCTGGGAAATACTAATTAATTAGTTAAATATGAATGGCCCGGGCAAACCAAATTTTAATACGCTTTTTGTCACCTTTAAATTTAATTTCACACAAAAATAACACATCAACACAATTAAAAGACATATATTTTGAATTTTTTATTAAATAACCTGATTTTTCAATTAAAATTGGAGAAAATAAAATATTCTTTACATGTTTCTCAAAATGTATTCCTTTATTTTTGTTGAGGTTATCGACAATAGCCTAAACCGTTGGAAATCGTTTGTAAACGGATCCAGTCAATCCTACCGGCCGCCATGGCTTACGAAGAGGCAGTCAGAGTGCGTTATCACTCGGCTATAGAAGTGGCCAATTGTTACTAGTTTTTAAATCTACGACAGGTCTGAAAATTTCAATTATGAGACTGCTCCTAATAAAGACGTTATGTTGAAAATATATTTTTTGGATTTATACCTATTTGTACCTATTTTTTAAATCTAATTATAAGACATAATAACTGGCATTGCCATAAAATTTTATTTGATATAAAATTGCAAAGAAATAAATTAATTTGAAATTTATTGCTCACAATATTGAACTAATAAAATATGTTATCAAATGATAGAAATAATGTGAAACAATAAATTTATTATCTTTGTTTTATCGAGGAGGGTTTCCGGGGGTCCTCCT
>JXOV01028357.1:0-12987 GCA_001014945.1 Clogmia albipunctata
CCGTCTTGAAACGAAAATAACTATTTATGTAAATAAAATGCTTAAATAACAAAATAAAATTACCTATAATTAAGACTTCTGCGCTGCATTCCATCTGGCTCGAGACGATCAGCATTTGACATTGAGGTGGATCTAGAGGGAATTCAGCCATTTGTCTGCCAAGTGGAGTCAAAGAACCAGTATGATCTAACGCTCCAAGAATCCACAACTGGTAGAGTGAATTCAGAATATTGTCTTGCGGAGGTGGATCCATAAAATGGAACTGCAGTAAATCGGCCACTCCTAGAGACTTCAATAAAAGCACCGTGTTCGCCAAATTGGTTCTCTGAATTTCAGGTACGGTTAATGCCAAGAGGTCGTCTTTGTACTGCCTCTCCGTATACAGCCTAAACGCCTGACCAGGACCAGTTCTTCCAGCACGACCCGATCTTTGATTGGCGTTCGCTTGGGAAATTGGATAAATTTGCAGAGCATCCATACCAATTCTTGGATTATACACTTTTAGTTTACAATACCCTGAATCAATGACAAAGATGATTCCGTCCACAGTCAGCGACGTTTCGGCAATATTTGTCGCCACTACGCATTTCCTTAACCCTTCTGGGGATCGCTGGAAAATCTTTGCCTGTAAATCTGAAGGCAATTGCGAGTAAATTGGCAATATCGAGAGCTGTGGAGCGTTGTCAATTTCCACCAATCGCTCAGCCAAAACCTCACAAGTCACCTCAATGTCCTCCTGTCCCGGCATAAAGATCAACATATCCCCCACGTCGTTCTGCAAATGAATTTGCAGCGCCTGTTTCACCGCCGAATCCACGTAGTCGTCGCACGTGTTCTTACTGAAAAATGTGTCCACCGGAAATGTTCTTCCAGGAATGTTAAATGTTGGCACATTGCCAAAGAAAGTCGCAAATTTGGTAGAGTCCATCGTGGCCGAAGTGACTATCAATTTTAAGTCGTGCCTTCGGGCAACGATCTGAAAGAAAAATGCAATTAATAAAGGGTGTCTCCAAATTAACGATATTTGATAATCAGATATTAATTCGGCACAGTTTACATGTACTCAAAAAATTTCCCTGGCATTTTTACATGATTTGATCTAAGGGCACAAATCATTGAAGTAAAATTTTATTTCAATTTTCTTAAAGTTAATTTTATTATATCGAAACAATTAATTAAAAAGAAACACTTTTTTTAAAAATTTCATAACAATTTAATGAAAAAATACCTAACAAAGAAAAAAATAAAAATTCAAAAATTGGAACATCGAAACTGTATCCTAAAATTTAATTGTCATGTATTTACCAATTAAGCTATTCAAATCACTGAAGAGAAGTGTTAAATAGTGATTTTTATGGGAATAATTGTTTGAAATCTACATATCACATTAAAAATTCTGAGTGTATGGAGTGACTACCTATTAATTCATTAAATGAATGGCAATGTTAGTTATTTATACGAATAGATCGATAAGACATTATTAAACATTAGGGTCTTTTAAGCTACGAGCATAGTGCATGTAGAGCATGTGTATTTCAGTCAATATTCCATTTAATTCCATTAAAATGTCCTTGTTACAGTATGAACTTTAATATAAAAATAATTTTAATTTAAATTTGCAGAATTGGATGAACTTCAATAATAAAGAAGAAGCACTAGTTAAGTAGTAATAATTCTTTAAAGCATTTGCGTTACAAAAACAGCTTTTACAGAAGAAATTTGAGTGCCATAATATCAATGTTACTGAAATGCATAAAGTACATACGCTAGGGTTTTGTATGATAACACATCCGGCAAATACCTTCCAAGATAACACTTGTAGGCCATATTCTTTTTACAAAAAAAAATTTAAGCCTAAAGGCAGTATTTATTCTCCATAAAGTCACTTGTTCTACTTTAATGATCTTGAATCGTCTTGTGAAGCATTAAAAGAGTCTTTATCTACATGTAGTTTCAAAGAAACTAAGTCTGGTGGGGTTAAATCACAAGGATGCATTTTTGTGATCAACTCTTAGACGAATAATATCCTTAAATGTTTCTTGAAAAACTTGCGTTGGTTTTCTTCGCTTGCATAGCTAATAATGAGTTCTTTTTTTAAAATATACGTTGTCCATTTCCAATTTTCCTTTAACAATTTAATAATTTTACGCCAGTTTGTTATTGGTAGGTTAGGTGCAGAACCCGCTAGCACCATTTAGGACCCTAACTAACTTATTTCTATCGATATAGTAATTTCTTTAATTGATTCGATTATGAGCACTGCACATTAGGGCAGCATAGATTTGATTACTTTTTAATCCGAGTAGTGCAATCAATTTTTCATAACAGTTGTACGAGTCCTATTTTCGAATAAGCAAGTTCCAGTCACACCAAAAACTGTAGAAAACAGGCACGTCAATGGAGTTGATTTTCAATAGCCATTCTTGGATTTTCCGAGCTGAAAATGCAACAATTCTGCTCATGAACCTAGTTTCTATAATAAATTTTAATTACAAAACACGTGAGTTAAAATAGAATAATTTTGCAATTTAAATAATTTCTGATTTATCGAGGCATATAAAATTACATTTACATTTACTAGCATCAAGCAGTAAACAGACAAAATACATATTTAATGCGTTTCAATAATAGAGTTATTTTTAGTAGGACTCATATTTGTTATACATCATTAGATATATACTATTTATTTCATTGTATTTGTGATTTAGCTTTTATAAATAAAAATATAAGGAAAAGAGAAATTTAAACAAAATTTATTTGAGCTGATTAATTTCAATGATATTTTGTATTTTAAGTTTTGGAGGTTGCGTATTTTTTGTTATAGTTTCTAAAATTAATTGAGCATTAAATTAATTTCTAAGAGTTATTATAGTTGTATTTAAAAATAAGTTTTTAATACAACAAAAACCATTGATCTTAACTTTACATGAGTAATGAGGCAATATCTCAACTCCTAATGAAATGACAATTAGAATCAGGAAAATACGAGACATTTGGCTTACTGGCCTATTTCACTTATACTAGAAATCTTTTCAGATAAACAAGAACTAAATACTAATAAGACAAATCCGAATTTCAATATTTGCCCACTATTAATTAAATTAGAACAATTACATCAAACTCTTACTACAGATAGTAGTGAATAACAATAAAAACCCTCGTGGCCAGGAATGTGGATAATTATTTACACAAAATGCAAATTTGATTAAATGGAATAGCCTTCGTCAATCTGAGCGTTGAATTAGTCGTTTAGTTACATGATCTTCGGCACGTCGCGTCGCGACTCGTCGCTCGTTGTCCCAAATTCTGGATTTTTCCAGATAAAAAACTGTTATTTTGTTAAGAACGGAAACACCAGTTTGTTCATTTCAATTCACTTTATTTCCTATTTTCTATAGGAATATCAAATGCGAACACATTACAAGAAACCTATCCAGAACAAAAAACACAAGAAAGTGATAATAATAATAATGACGACTGTCATGCTAATAAGATTGACTTTGATTCAAATTCAAATATCCAACAAAAACATTAAATTTCCTCGGTGTCTCTCTCATTTTCCACATCCCGATTTTTTATAGGCGAGATCTTGTCTGGTGAACTGTATTTTATGATAACAGCCAGTGACACCAAGGTTTTGTTTTGAACCTATCATATCTTTTGTTTGTTGACTTCTCTCCGCAATTCATATAATGATATATTAAGTGCAATAAAATAGAATAGTCGATAAGACCATGACTGATTGGATCAACAATTTACATGAACTACAATCGGTAATCCTCGCGACGCTCTCAATTTATTGCAAAGTTGATTCAATGGACTTTCAAATGAGGAAGTGTGATGCATACAAAATGAACTTGTTTTGCAATGAGAGGAGAGATGTTTGTTGCCAATCAACAAGATAGCAATCGAACAGAAATAGATTTGGAGATTGGTTTCAATTATTGATTTTTTTTAAATTAATTTTTGTATTGAAATATAAAATCTAATTGAAGAAAATGGACGCCAGTGAAAAGTAATTTTTAAAAATACACATCAAGGCTCTTTCAACAACCGAAACGAAACAAGTTAAATTCTAATTATGTGGAACCAAAATACCACACGGTGAAAGCATTCAAATTACATTTGTATGGACTCAACAAATTGAATCAAACATATCTAATTACCTATAGAAAACAGATTTATAAAACCAAAAATTCATCGCAATAATCAAAAGGAGATAAATGATTTGATAGAAGATTCAAAATTAATTAAATATTTAAATCGAAAAGATATACATTATTAAACACCAGTGTAATGAGTGTTTTAAAGAAGACCTGTGTGTTCAAGAGTTTTGTGCAATTCCGTATTGAAAAGTAGACTTTTCTTAGCGCAAATTGGTTTTATAACGGTATACGTTTCAGCACGTAAATTTAAAATTTTCCCTTTCAATTCCTGTAAGGAACATGGGGGGTCGCAACCTCAACCAACGGGTTTTTGCAACATTTCGGTGACTATTTGTTTTCAGTGTATTATTAGTCAATTAATAGCACCTAGACCAGTTTTGAAAAAGGACCCAGTCAATCCTATCCGCCCAGGGATCGAACCCTTGACTCCGAAGAGGCAGCCGGATGCGTTAACACATCGGCCACGAGACACGACGAGCACGTAGTGCTGAAATAATTTTCAACAATACAATGAAATTACAAATTGTTGTCATAACCATATCTCTACACATTATTATTGAAATATTTTCCGTGGTGAATGGTTGCTGAACAAAAACCGCTATGTCTTACTTGTCACGAATTTCATGAAATTACATATTATTGTCGTAACAATTCTTTATAATTATAATATTTATATTTGAAAATGTCGTTGTGAGTTGTGGTTGCACAATTTGAAAAAACATCGTTGCGAACGGTTTTATTAATAATTATCGAATAACTGATATTTTTCAGAATTACACAAAATAAAGTTCAATACACATGTGAAATCGGTTATTATAGTACTCATTTACCTATTTTAACTCGCTGCGCTCGTCTAATTACATGGTAATAGTGCTGTAATAACATTTATTTCCCCACTTGTAACGAAATATACTATTTTAACATTTGCATTTTTGTACATCTTGTACATTTTTAAATAAATTAACTCAAAAATCGAAAAATATAGTTTTGCAAAGTCAAATTTGAAATTAAGCTCTGTCGCACATTTAATGGAAAGAAAGGTATATCTTTTCTCCCTCTCTTGCATATAGTTTAAGTAGTCGTTATTCATTTTTCAAAATTAGTTATTTCAAAGAGAGACCCAAAATGTACATTTCCGTAATCGTATAATTTAATATTAATACATCGATTAATACAGTAAATCGTTCACAACTAAACTGACTTCTATATGAATTTAATCTATTTCATGAAATTCTTGCACAGAGGTCACACTTTAATAATAAAGAAAAAAGAACTAGTACTTTACAGAATTGTTTAAAGCACTTGTGTTATAAAACGACTTTTATTAATTAAATAGTTTTAAAAGACCATATAATATAATTAAATGAAATATTAACTGAAATCTATTTTTAAAAGGCAATTTATCCCCATAAAACCATCCAATACTCTGGACATAGCAAAAAATATCCACTGTTATCTATCCATTTAATCCACTTCGCTGAACCACATTGAAAAAGCGAAGAATTAATCCAACCGAATCAATATATACGATTACTATTACTATAATGATATTGTTTGGGCTTTTATTTTCGACGCAGCTCAGCTCCGACAAGCAGCTCGAGCCGAGCCGCCACTCCTCCGCCGCATCATTTCTAAAGTGGCAATCGACGAAACGACAACACAATATATTATTTTGTGCAAAGGAACAAAACTTGATGATTCGAACACACAAACTGTCCAACGGTTCGGATTCGGAGTTGGAGAGACGGTACACGATCCAATCTCACTACCACCCGGGTCATACCCAGCAGCAGCAGCAGGGTGTAAAGACAAAAAAGGAGCTACTGCTGAATCGGGTGGGCAGTATCACGGTTTTACCCAAGCTCAGGGAGTCCAAGTGGTTCCTCGAGGCGGAAGCGAAGATTTTCGGTGCCGTCGTCGAAGTGGGATTCATTGTCGAGGTCCGGCTCATCGTCAGGAAAACAGACGACGACACCAATCAAGGAGACGACCCTCAGCCGGCCAAGAACTCGTGGTTTGGAGTGGTCACGAAAAAAGACGTCATTCAGAACACAATTCAAGGTGTGTGCTTTTGTGTGTGATTCTCTCAGTTCAGTTTATAGTGCTTCTATTTTTAAAATCGCCCAAAAAAGAGTCGAAAGAATTAATTTGTCAATGAATTACGCACAAGCCGGGAATGCAAAGTGAGAGTGTGTTCGTGACAGACTGCCTCCCACTTTCACGTGATTAGTTTCGACAATGGTTCGGTTTATTGGACCCAATTTAGATTAGATAATTTATTGCCGCTAAATAATCACTCTGACAAGTGCACTTTATGCAATCTAATCAATCATTTCGGGAACATTCTTTCAAGTTTTTACTGGTTTTGCAATAAAATGATAAATAGAGAATGATCAGTAATCAGTAGCAGAGCATCTTTTAATATCTTGTTTTGTAATCAAAACAAATTGAGACTCGCGGTCCCGGTCTTGGCGCGTAAACTTAAATTTAGACCGCTCTCACACAATTGAGAGAACGAGATTCTTTTTCTGTATAGTGCAACAAAAATCCAGTTTGATCAAAACACCAACAGATAGACATTCCTGGCCACCAACCAGTTTCCGTTTCGATATTCAATTACCATTTTATTATATCTACTAAAATCTACACTTTAATATGAATAAATTAAAAAGGTTAAATGGTAATTGTGAAATACCGGCACTCTAAATCCAATTATTTTAATAGCTTATCTATGAAAAATTGTGCCTCTCTTCTATAAAAAACAACGACAAACAGGTATTTTGCAATTGTGTTTTCGCCGTGGATAAGTTGTTTATAAATAAATGGTGTTTACAAAACGTAAACACTACAGTCAGAGGCAATGATTTATCTTACCGGCGGTATTGTTTACAGTAAATTGTTTTCAATTTATAATTTATTTAAATTATTTCAAACCTTTCAACAAAACTTTACATTGTTTGAGTAATTGTTTTTTTGTCAAGATATTTCTATAAAAAAATAGAATAAAAAACACTAGAATTGTGTTAATAATGGAACATTATTTCGATTTTAAATAAAATTTTATTATTCTACGTCGTTCGAAATTATATCGATTTATATTTAATCCAATCATCAATAATTAATATATTTTTCATAGAACAGCGATAAAATACAATTTTAAAAGCACATTTAAGTGCAATTGCGTCTAATACGAATTAATAATGAATACGATTTATGATCGTTGTAACATTTTGTACGTGTTTGTGGGAACAATTGTTAATCAATGGAATTTTTTTATTTACAACTAAACCAAAAGATAATGTCTACTTGTACTATTTACTACCACTGCTGTCCAAATTCAACCTTTGATGATGATTTCAGATAACATTATCAAAAAAACTTGATTAAAAAGACATATTGTCAATAAATTATTTCCCTTCATTTTAAATCTTTTCCTAATATCTACAGTCACGTAGACCTGCATTAATCTAATCAGTGTCACATTTGCACATGATAAATTTACGGAATTCAATAAGATATTGATTTAAATAAGAGGCAATTCACTAATACCATTTTTGGGATTACCATTTGATAATAAAATGAAGGTAAAATATTAACTCTTATTAGTGGAAATTTTTAAAAATTTGATTAACTGATTTTAATTAACCGTACATATTACTAACATTAAACCTCCTAAACAGTGTTCAGATCTATATTGCTCTAGTGTGCGGTGCCGAAAGGCGGGCCTAATAAACCCTTTTATCCTAATACGCTTGAATATAATTATTATATCGATAGCAATAAGTTAGAGCCAGTAATTGTAATAGGGATGAAGAGTTAGGTAGATATACAAGAAGGGCGTATGACTGTCCATCATACACCCGGTGGGTTTCTGCACCAAATCTAGGATATACCGTATTGTTATTTTACTTATTTTTATTTGGGACCATAATAATTTGATTAATAAAATGGAATCTTTTAAAAAGTCACAATTTTAACATTCATAGTCTCATTTTAAAAACCTAATAACAACAAAATAAATCTAGACAGAATAGATTCACATATGGGGATCGCCGTCCTGACTTTCTGTCTTCACACAAAAACACAAGACGAAGGTCGGGACGGCGAGTCCCAAAAAAATTGTTTAACTTAAGTTCCAATTTATTTATAAACATCTTTGATTAACTGAAATGCATTGCAATACTTTTAAAAAATATCTTAATATATATTATTTTATTATAAAGTCACATTTCAACGTTGATATTTTCTGTTTTTAAAGCCCATTCAACAACAAATATTACAAAATAAATTATGAATAATTAGAGAGATTTAGATAAATAATTATATTTTTAAGATAACTTTAGTTTGAAATTATTTTAAAAACAATTTTAATTGCGTTTTACAATATACTTTTATTGTTCTGAGAATATTTAAAATATTTCGTTTTAAAAAAACATTATTTATAAGCTTTTTATTATTCATTCTACACAAATAAATTTTCTGTGTAGAACCATTAAAATTCCGCCAAATTAAATTTACGACAAGTACGTGGTGATCTCTACATTTTATTTATATCAGTAAGGCAAAAAGTGATTTTTATATATGAAAGAAAACTTCGCTTATTTAACTATAACCTACTATACTTTTCAATTCGGAAACCGCTCACGTGGAAAGTAAAGGTCAGTTACATTATAAGGGGGTTTGGAGTAGTAAGATAAGGGAAAAAAATTATAATTTAGCTAATCTTGGTGTGAATTAATGTTGACTCTTAAACGATGATTAATAAAAGGATATTTTTCTGTTCCAGGCAACAAAAAGACATCCACATTTCGCATTGAAATCACATCAATCGACCAGAAGAAGAAATTGTTCTCCAAAAAGGTGGAGGACATTTGGAAGGCGGGACAAGAGATCAGAATCAACAACTTCAACGACAAACAGAAACTCCCCCACTCAGAGAAAGAGATCCTGGAGAAGGTGACATTTGCCAGAAAATCCACCAAGATCTCGTGGCACAACTGCCAGCATTTCTCATATTGGTGTCGCTACGGAGAAATTCCTCACGACCTTAAAAGGCAACGCATGGTATCGGACTGTGTCAAATGGGGTGGAGTGGGAATGGGAGCTGGAATGTTAATGCTCTTAAAGAGGAAGAAGTCCATGTCCAATTCAAAATAAACTCATTTATAAGAAGTGTTTGGTTATTTGGGTTACACTTATTGTAAGTTTTTAAAGTTAAGAATTAAGTTAAGTACAGTTTTGTTTACGTTTAAATACTTTACAGCAAATTGACCTTTCTACAAGTTATTGTAGAAGGAAACACTCTTTTTGTAATGGAAAACACTTGTATGAAAAACGTAACTATTATGCAAAAAATAAAAGTTAATGAAAACTCATTGTTTTTTTTTTAATTCATCAACCAAGCCATAGTAAAATAACAACTGTTCTCAAACTTGCCAAGAAAAACAAATGAATTATTTTAAAAAGAATTAAAAAATTATTTGCATTGTTTTCTATTTAATACCGAAATAGAAAACCCAATGTTTATAGGTGAACTTGATATATAATAGAAGAATTATAGAATTCTCATTCTTTAAAGCACTAGTGCCTTTTCTTTATTATTAAAGTGTGACCTCCGTAAAAGAAATTCGTCGAATTTATAAAGAAGTCGGTTTCGTTGAACATATTTTAGCTGTATTACTGGATGGTTTTAACATAAATATTTAATGAAATCGGACATCTCTATGAATAACGACTACCTAAACCTGCGCGCAAGTGAAGTATACAAGATTTAAAACTTTCTCTATTCAATTGGAACGCGTGTGATAGGTTAACTAAAGATTTTAGATTATTTTTCTTAATTTATTTAAAAATGCATAAACTTTTATATAAAACAGTCGATAAGCAAGCACACTGGCCTTCTTTAAAACACTCGCTACGCTCTTGACTTTAAACAACCCGAGTGTTTAATAATGCATATTTTATCCAACTAGTTGTATAAATAACTTTTAACTTTAAATAAATATGTGTAGCAATAAAAGTCATTTATGTCGTTCTACTTATAGAAAGACAGAGAATAAAAAATGAATACTTCAATAAATTACGAATTTAATGTGCTACTATGCAAAATAAGCTTCGAAATTATTCCTTAATCTTTTATGTTTAAGCACAACTTATTCTTCATTTTAAATTAATTAAAACATAACTTTAAGTAATTAATAATTGTAATTAAAAAATCTACTCACATCTCTCAAAAGGCCAAAAAGAACATCGGTTGAAAGGGATCTTTCGTGAGCTTCGTCCATGATGATGGCACTGTAATTATCCAGATCGGGTTCACGGAGACTCTCTCTTAGAAGAATACCATCAGTCATGTATTTAATGACTGTCTTTTCCGAGGTGCAATCTTCAAATCGAATCGCATAGCCTACATCTTCGCCTAATTTCGTTCCCATTTCGTCTGAAACTCGCTTCGCCACCGACATCGCAGCTACTCTCCTGGGCTGAGTGCAGCCAATCATTCCGAACTTACTGTACCCATCCTCATGAAGATATTGGGTTAACTGGGTTGTTTTTCCACTTCCCGTTTCGCCTACAATGATTACGACTGAATTTTCTCGAATAACATTTAAGAGCTCTTCTCTCACGGCGAAGACCGGTAAGAATTGTCTCTGCTGGGTTATTGTCTTCTTCTTTGCGAAATCTGAAGTGCCCTGTTCATCCTTCATCATATGTTCTGCAAACTTTTGATCCTTTCTATAATCTGTGGTGTCTGTATCATTGTCAAATTTCTCATCTTCGTCATCTCTCTTCTTTTCAACTCCCATGATATTTCCGATTTTAGTTCCACCCAATTCCCAGTGCTTCTTCTGTGCCTTCCTCCTTTCCTTCTGCTCCCTGAAAACCCTCACCAAATGACTGCCCTTTCTCGCTATCAATGCCATGTCCGAGGTCGGATCTTTGACCGGAATCACGGGTTCAGGCTGTTTCGTAAAGACGATTCTCCCGTCCAGAAACGGGGGCACAATATTGTGGACCAGCAAATGGACTCTCTCGGTCGCCTCCTCGTCAAAGTCCTCGTTTACATTGACCGACATCACAACTCCGGAAGTCAACATTCGATTTCTTTCCCACAGCTCGTTATCTTTGTTGATTTGCCGCTGCTGAGCCGACATTCGCTTGATTTTCTTCTTCTCCAGCTGCTCTTCCCTCTTCTTCAAGTACTCGGCACTGGTATTAGCAAACGGATTGTTGTCGTCGTCGTAGCCCTCGTCCAAATTGTACCACTCCCGGTCCAATCGCCTCTGTTCGTCCTCCCAATTCTCGCGATCAACCGTGTTCTCCCACGGACGCTTCTCGTTCTCCCTGGGAGTCGCTCCAGACCGGCGACGATCACTAAACCAGTTGTTGAATTTGTAAGCCGGAGTCATCTTGGCCGTTTCATTGCCACTGTCGCGAGAACTGGAAAGAGAAAGATTAAATTAGTACGAGAGAGCCTTAATAATTAATTAGTTTTAGAAATAATAAAACAGTGCTCGTAGGTGAAAAATGAAGAATATAACCAAAATATATAAAAACAAGTTATAGCTTAAATTGTACTTTTCCCAGTTTCAAGTTAACAGTGGAAAGAGAGTGGTAAAAACGTATTTTTTTCAATGCTTAATTTAATAAAGAAGTAGCTTTTTATATAAAATTGATAAGGGTAGCTCACCTTTAAGACTTTGGGGTGTGATTTTTTATGTATATTTATAATGCTTAATCATAATCAATGGAAAAAAGCAATTTTTCAATAAAAGTTTGTTTAAAAAATTTGGTGTTGCTCTCCCTTAAAAAATAAACACAAAATAAATACAAAATTTCATAAATGTCGATAAAGCAGTTTCAGAGGAACTTGATCAAACGTAACGTGACAAGAAAATTTTTATATATAAGATATTATACATCTCAAGGCTAATTAACAATAAAGTTGTGCACAATTTCTTCTAAGAAGCGATGAAGCGTCATCTCCACTGTTGTCAAACTTGGTTTTGGTTTTTGATTCAAGAAAATTACTTTTAATCTAGTATGAAATGACTTTCAAAGTAAATAAGTAGGTGTAATAACTATCTAAGACAGTATTATTTTGTGTTAAAATGATTTATACTGTTCGGTCCGAAAATAAATACAAAATTCTTTCTCCCAATTCGGTCAAAAGTATAAAAATTTTAAAGAAAAAATGTTAAAGATACATATTTCAACCAATAGTCAAGCTCACTTTTTCGTGAAAATGGTGAGTAAAATGTGTGTTTATTTATAAATTGTATCTTTTTCTTCCCCCTTTCAATTCCTGTAAGGAACATGGGGGTTCGCAACCTCAACCAATGGGTTTTGCGACATTTCGGTGACTATTTGTTTTCAGTGTATTATTAGTCAATTAATAGCACCTAGACCAGTTGAAAAAGGACCCAGTCAATCCTACCCGCCCAGGGATCGAACCCTTGACTCCGAAGAGGCAGCCGGAAGCGTTAACACATCGGCCACGAGACAGATGAATTGTAGATAAATTGTATCTAATTGTATTTAATTGTATTTCAAATACATCCAAACCTGAAAAATATAATGATTTAAACCATAAAAAAAAACCAGATGGATTAATGTATTTTTCCCAATTTTGATTTAAAAAGTACTTGCTTTCATTAATTTATGCTTCAATAAAAAGTGAAACTTTNTGTAGATAAATTGTATCTAATTGTATTTAATTGTATTTCAAATACATCCAAACCTGAAAAATATAATGATTTAAACCATAAAAAAAAACCAGATGGATTAATGTATTTTTCCCAATTTTGATTTAAAAAGTACT
>JXOV01028362.1:0-21743 GCA_001014945.1 Clogmia albipunctata
CGATAGGAACTCTTTACATTTGCAAAACTCAAATCAATTTCAAAACGCTAATTTTTTAAAACGGTATTGCAAAAAAGAGATTCCTTCGTATTATGAGCTTGTCACACCAAACTTTATTGCTTGTTGACGATTCGCCCCCTTTTTAACATCCAATTTCCCAATTAACTGTGATGATTAGATAATGATTCAGCGCAGGGTTACTGAGAACGAAGGGGAAGTTCAGTTATTGCGAGTCTCGGCTTCTTATTGGACCCCTCATTTTTCTTATCTTCAAAAGTCTGAAAAATAACGNACGGTACCTGTGATACCGTCTCGAATTTCAAACCGTCATTGCGCCGTTAATAATTGCGCTATTTTAAGTTTGTAAAGTGCTAAANAAAAAAGCAAAGTAATAAAACTACTCAATAGTGATAAATAATGTCATACCAAGTTGTTTAAATAACTATTATACGATAGGAACTCTTTACATTTGCAAAACTCACTTTTTAAAATGGGGGCGGTTCTTCCACGAACAGTAAAATTGTCGACTTTTTGGTGTGACCAGCTCATTAATTTAAAAGATTCGTCTTTAAGTCTTCTGTACTGGATTTTCCATAGATATAAATTCTGTTGCTGATTTGCTGGTGGATTTCTATTTAGTTATCCCTTCGAGAATTCCAGAAATAGTTTTTCTGGATCTCTCTTTAAGAAAAACTACATTTAAAATAATAAAACACGATTTAGTTAATTGTTTTCAGTTTTATTTTTGTTTAAATTAATTTAATTCATTACTGTTTCTATATCTCTTTTTACACAACTCATTTTCTTATTATTATTTTTTTATTTAAAAGTAATAATAATAGTAATCATCTTACAGTTAAACTTCTTACGATGTAATTCATCATCATTCACAAATTTACTAGAAACTATTTTTTTCCATCCGTTATTTTTGTATATTTATAATATTTATATATTTTCTGCGCTGTCCATAATATTCCGATAACTCCCAATCCGTTTTTCTTCTAAAAATCATCCCAGGTTGGACAAGTTCGAGCTTCTTTTTTTTATTGTTTTATTAATTCAATTAATTAGTTGAGGAGAGGTATTTTAACTCGTTATATTGATTCCACTTCTAAATACAATTTATTGGTGTTTCAATTTGATTTTGCGGGGGTAGGGAGTGGCAGAATTCTCGGACTAACAGAAACATTTATTTTAATTATTTCGTCATCATTTGTAACTTTTTCTCACTGTTTTATTTTCATATACTCATTTTATCATACTAATAATTCTAAATATATATTAATTTATAATAGTATTTACACCTTACGACGAGCCGGAAAATAAAATTACAAAACAATCAAACAAAAAAACGTATCTCAGTAGACGACGACTCATAATAAAAAATAAAAACAGGACGATTATCATTCATTCTCTCACATTTCCAATTTTTCCAACCACATTTTCCATTGTGAGTTGATGATTTCCCAAAAAATAATCCATTTAAACAACAAGGATCATTGTTTTTCTTTAAAATAACAGCAGTGNTAATTTTTCCAACCACATTTTCTATTGTGAGTTGATGATTTCCCAAAAAAATAATCCATTTAAACAACAAGATCATTGTTTTTCTTTAAAATAACAGCAGTGAATTCTTTTCTTGTCTTGACATTAAATGTGTTTGTGTGTGTGGGGGTTTCTTATTATTATTTACAAATCTATTTTTCAGAAGAATGAGAAAAGAAAAACTGAAAATGGACAAATGTTCTATTTTTTTGAACAGAAAACTAAATTATTTTGGTACGAAAAAGGTAAAAATGCTATATATTCCTGCAATTTCTTCTAATTAGTCATCTCTTCGTCTTCTTTCTTTCTTTCTCTTTCCAAATACAACAAAACAGCATTATCATAAGAGGTTATTATAACATTATCCTGATTATCATCTTCACATTTTTCATCTCATTTCTACGTACATAGCTAGAGGTTCCTTTGTTTTACTTCTTTTTTTACTTCTCTCTTTTTTATTGTTATTTTATTTACAGAGATATAATCGATAAAAAATAATATATTAAAAATAATAAACAAAATTTCTCACCATCATCAATATTCATTTCTTTCCTTCCCTTTCTTCTTTACTTATATCTCCTCATCTATCTTTTTATCTTCATAGTTATTGAGATCAACATATTTTTAATAGGGCTTTTATCAATTATATGGACCTTAAAATTAATACCATTATTTCGCCATTATCTTCTTTCTTTTTCTCTATCATCATCATAATCGTTTTACTCCATTCTCTCTATTTTTGGCCAGAGCTTTAAACTGTGGCAATGACAATCAAGAGGTGGGCAATATCGGCAACGCGGTGCAACAAATCCGGTGCAATTCGAGCCAAATTCTCGTTGGCGAACTCGCACGACGGGAATATATGGACGACAAACGCAGCCTGCTGACTGCCCGGCGCCGCAATATTCACGATTCCCGCCGCCTGCTTCTGCTGCAGGTACGTTATGAAACCCGTCTGCAGATTTGTCGACTGCTGTAACACGTCCATATGGTCTCGACCGCATGGCAACGCCAGTAGCATACAATGCTCATTCTCCGTCTGTAATGGAAATACATTTGATTTAATGTTTTTTGGCAATCACTTATACATTTCTTAGGGGAAATGTTCTAATAATCACAAAAAAAAACAGCTAGGTCGATGAGATAACACTAAGACCTATTAAATCAACGAGCGTAGCAAGTGTTTTACAGAAGAGCCATGTGTTTAAACCGACCGTGTTTTGTACAAAACCCTACAGATAGTCAGAGCGGCATAAAAATGAANGGAAATGTTCTAATAATCACAAAAAAACAGCTAGGTCGATGAGATAACACTAAAACCTATTAAATCAACGAGCGTAGCAAGTGTTTTACAGAAGAGCCATGTGTTTAAACCGACCGTGTTTTGTACAAAACCCTACAGATAGTCAGAGCGGCATAAAAATGAACGCTGATTATGTTTAACAACGAAATGGGACATCTTATTGGAGAGCCCTAAATTTTCTTAAACACTTTAAAATAACTTTAATTTCACACTAACCTGCATCTTTCTCGCGACTCCCTCCAATTGAGTCTGCTCAAGTCTCATTCTCTGCGCGATCCTTAGCGGAATCGTGCCGTCCACATTCCTTGGCAATGAGTCGTCTGCTACTTGGGCATTGCCAAACACAAAATGCATTTGCACCGCCGCCTGGTCGTTCTTCAGAGCCAAGAGCCCCTGCCACATAACAGGATACCGCTGCAATAGCATCTGCAGGGAGTCTGCTTGTGGCGGCACTTGACTGGCGTGCGGCGGTGTCGTCACTTGCAGATTACGGCCAATAGTTGGTCCTGGTAGGGATGGTACCAAAGTGCCATGACTTGGTACATTAGAATGTCCTAAAAATACAGATAAAATAGTTGAATTAGCTATAAATAAAATTATGATTTAAAATCGAAATATGAAATAAGTAAATAAGAGAACTAAAATGGAATAAAAATCATACCTGGTATTGATGTTCTGGTTTCTCTCTCTTTATCCCTGTCTCTTTGCTCTCGGTCCCTGTCTAATGACGACGGGTACATAGAGTATATATGGGACAAGTTGGAAGAAGATCCGACACCCTGAGGCAGTCCGCTGTTACCCATTTGGGGCGGTGGAGGTCCTCCAACAGCAGCTGATCCAGCCAAATTGTGAGGTCTGTGGGCTGGCGGTGGTTCCGAAGCCAAGGATCTGGGATTCTCAAAGTATCTAGCTCCAGCTTCAGGGTAATGTGGATGCGGAATTCTCGGTCCGGGTACATATACTTGAGCCACTTGAGGTGAATCTTTTGAAAAAATTAAGGAGATTAATAATAGAAATTTTAATTCTTAAAACTCGAGAAACTTACCAGTTGCTCGGTCTTGAGGGCTTTGAAGACTATGAGGAATGGCAATCGTAGGCCTCGAACGCCTCAATTCTAATGGAGGACTTGCGACCATCGAATCTTCCATTTCAGATTGGGTCTCCACGGCTGAACCGGCTAACAGAGGCGACCTGGCCTTATGATAGGGATACATCGCCTCTTGTCGAGCCTGCGCCTGGATCATCTTATACACTATCATTTGATCTCTAGTTAATCCACGGGAGTATGTTCCTTCGCCCTGTGAACCAAATAAAAATTATTAATTGATAATTGCTATTAATTGGTAACTAATACATTAAAAAAATAAACGTTTCTTAGAGAAATTTAAAAGATTTTTTTTACTTAATTCAGGAAAAATGTCAATGAAATGATTGTAAACTTAAAACACACATTTCGTAATAAGAAACCCTATATAATTTGCATAGTTAAATCATACTTTCTTTTTATCATATAACATTTACTTTAAAAATTATAGAAAACACTTTTGACTCATTTTAATAGTTTGAATACGATTATTAAACAGTCATTTACCGGTGTTATTGGCGAAACCTGTTGTTGGTGAGCTGGCGGAGGGCTTTGAGTGCGAGTTATTGTGCCCATATACCCACCAATATCACCGTGCTGTAGCGGCGTCCACAAGTTAATAATTTAGAAATCCCACACAAAGTTAGTAAGACGAAATACAAACAACTTAAGCTTTAAAGAATAATTAAACTTACCAAATTTGCTTCAAATACGGGAAGACCAGCTTGCAGCATATGCCTTGACGAACCTTGGGGACTAATATGTGGTACAGAGACCCGAGAACTACTGGCACCTGTAAAATTATAAAAAAATAATTAGATACATCCACTTTCAAATTCAAATATAAAATGTTTCTTTTAAATTTTGCGCGTTTCTCTTTTCAAGTGACCGGACCTATACTGCCCTTGTGTGCAATGCTAGTTTAATTAAAACCATTACTGCGATATTATTTTACGGTCTAAAATAAACNTCTTGTGTGCAATGGTAATTTAATTAAAACCATCACTGCGATATTATTTTACGGTCTAAAATAAACAGGACAAATCCAAAAAAATAACAATACAATTTAACAAACCTGTGACGATGGGCTGTTGACTTGACAAATGAGGTTGCTTAAGGGGTGGACTGGCAACCGCTCCTGTCAGAATTTGAGGTGCTTGATGCAGACCCATTACAACCGCCTTGTTCGGTGGCAAAACATGTGTCTGCTGCTGTGGAATGGGCTGAGGACCTTGTTGCTTAGGCATGTTAGAATGATGCATTTGATGCTGATTTTGAGTTGCAGCTTGCTGCAGCATATGCTGTTGTTGCATCGACATTCCGTGCGGTACTTGCTGCACCATACTCATCTGTTGCTGATGCATTTTCAGTCCCTGAGCCGACAAATGGACTTGCTGGGGCTGTTTCATTCCTGGATGAGGCATCTGCTGTTGCTGTTGCACTGGTGAGTTTAACTGCTGAGATGGTTGCTGTTGTTGCTTGACCAAGTGCTGTGGTATTTGAGTATTAATCGGAACTTGTGATTTTTGTTGCTGCTGCTGTTGAATAATTATAGATCCTTGTGGAGGCTGTTGTTGAATCGATTGACCTTGCATCACATTCTGATAGGGCATTGGCGATTGATGGGCTCCCGAATGAGCTAGAATTTTGTTGCCTTGTATGATCATATGCTGTTGCATACTTCCTAGCTGTGGTTGTTGTATAGATGAGGTAAGGTTGCTAGCTGATGCGGCACCTCCAAATGGTGGGATCTGCTGGTGGTGCTGGAAATTAAGTTAAAAAAATTATTTATAAAAAGACAATTATAAACTTTACTAAGGATATAATTTAGATAGTATAATAATAAAAGGACACTCACCACCACATTTTGTTGTTGTCCAATTCCTTGTTGCTGTTGGAAGGATGGGCTTGTGGGAGCCATATTCATTGCCATTTGTGGAGGAAGATTTACCACTAGTTTACCTGGGTGGCCATGACCAGGTTGTTGAATTTGCAGCAATTGTTGTTGAGGCTGCTGCTGCTGTTGTTGCTGATTCTTTATGACAACCGTTGCCTGTGGCTGTTGTGACTGCGGAGACTGTGTTAAAATGTTCTGCCTGGCAATCGTTGGAGATCCCATCTGTTTCGGCATTTTATACTCATCAATGTCAGCATTGATCTTTAAATGCTGAACTGGATTCTGAGAGTGGCTGATCATTATTGGTTTGTTCACATTCTGTGAATTTAGGACATGTGTCTTCAATGGATGCCCTCTTATTGGCATTCCCAGATGTTGTGGCTGGGTGTGAGTTGGTATCGTTATCGGCGAACTGCTGACAGTAGCTGTTATAACAGGCTGTCCCTGAGAAATTACATTAACAGGCGCAGGTGAAGATGGAATGGGATTGCCCTTTGAAACAATTCCCTGTGTCACAAACGGAGGTTGCATTTTTTCGATTGGTGATTGGGCTTTTGTAGCATCAACTACGGTTTTTACAACACTAGCTGGTACTGAAGTTATGGTCTGTGGAATTGGAACGCTTGGTTTAATATTACTGCTCACTGTAGTGGGCAATTGAACTTGTACTTGTGGTTGTGGTGGTCTAGGCATTCCCAATTCTCCTGTCACTGGATCGATTAGGGTTCTTGAATCTCCCGATTGGTGTTTGTGGTTGTTGTTTTCCACCATCACCGTCTGAGGTACTGGCAATTCCACCTTCTTTTCAGGCTCTAATTGTGGCAACGATTCCGGTTGTTTCATTACAACTGGCACTTTTCCAATATCATCACCACTATCATTAGATGTTTCAGAAGTCTTTCTCGCTTTTCTAGACGCCCTTGGAGATTTCTTCAAATCATTTGCCTCAAAAACGTCCTGATTTTTAACACCGGAATTACTTCCACTGCTAGAGCTTCTTGTATTTCTCCTTGGCGGCATTTGTCCTGCTGTAGAAGATTTCGGTGAGTTTGGTACATTCTTGACCACATCTTCAATAGTGTCATCAACAGTTGTCCGTGTTCCGTCCCGTTCTTGAAGACGTCTAGATTTTCTTGTATTTAACGAGGACGCTGATGATGGGGTTTGGAAATCCTCTCCCATTTTCGAAGATGTAGATTCAGACGAAGAATTGATTGGCGATTGAATATTTGCTTGTTGCTGATTAACAGGGGAAGTTGGTTGATTTACTGGTGGTATTGTTGGAACTTGGATGGCGACTATTCCAGGTTCAGGGACACGAATTGGTTCTGTCGGTTGGTTACCCTTTGTTGGCAAGATAACTCTTGGTCTACCTTGTGTTGTCTGTCCATCAGGAGGAGATACCTTCATTGAATGAACTTCTTCACCAGAATCATCATGGAATTCGTACACATCTGATTCTGAATTAGTGTTTCTCGCTTTACGATCTGATCCAGAAGCAGTTGCAGCTGCTCCACCACGACCACCACCTCGACTACCTCCTCGGCCTGGCTTTCTACCAGGGCCACCTTTTCCACCTCGTCTTGTCTGAACTCCACTAGGACTGTGCTCCTCCGGTTTGGGTATACTTTCTGCCATGATGGCCTTTTTCCCTCTACCTGGTCCCCTTCCTCTACGTTTGACAACTTGCTCTAGATTAGCTGATGCCGGTTCAGAGTGATCTTCATCGAAATCGTCATGATCATTCGTATCTGATTCCAATGGTTTTTCTGGCTCCAAAACAACTTTTGGTTCATTATCTCGTTGTTCTGGGACTTTTTCCATTACATTTGTCATTTTAATTACTGATTGCGTTTTCTGGACTTCTCCAGTAATTGGTTTGGTAAGGGAGTTATCAGGTAACGAAACAGGAGTCTCAACAGATGTAGTCTTTTCGACCTCTTTCTTGACAGTTTGGTCAACGTTTGGTGTGGGGTGGGACATTTGCTGTTGGTGAACAATAATAGTAGGGGCTGGACGATTATCAGCCGGATTTTGTGGAGAACTTGGAACAGTTTGAATGACTGGAGATTGCTTATACTGTTGCTGGGGTTGAGAGACAATTGGCTTGACAAGTCCAGGTTGAACTTGCTGAGGTTGTGTTTGAATCTTTGGTGATAGGGACTCAATAACTGTCTTGTTGATTTGATGTTGTGGAGACGGCAATGGTTTAGGGGGCATTGAGGCTGGACCTAAATTAGGATTAGGTTTCTGCGCCAACTGCATTCCAGGTGGAGTTTGCATAGGTTGTTGTTGTTGAACAACCCTCAAGACGGTTTGAATAGGTGACTGTGGTTGACTTCCAGGAGGAACATTACGAATTAGAATCTGCTGAGATTGATTAGTTGGTGACAACAATTGCCTTTGTTGTTGATGCAAAATCTGCTGTTGAATTGCGGCTGGACTTAGCTGAGGTGAGTGCCTTGAATTGGCTCGAATAGGTGGCGTCGTAGTTGGACTTTGTGGTGAAGATGCTTTTACAAATTGTTGCTGATGAATTCTAGGAGAAGTCATTCTCACATCAGTGATTGGAGTTCCACGAGGAGATTTTACATTTATGTGGAACATTCCATGATCTGGAATATTGATGGTAGGTGGCTGCACTCCATAAGGTCCTATTGGACGTGGAGACGTTTGCACAGGCATCTTCTGAGGAGATTGGTGCTGTGGATGTGACACAAACTGTACCGGACTTTGATGTTGAACTGTTTGAGGCGGTTGAGGAGATTTGGGAATAATTGATTGAGACGATACGGGTATCTGAAATTGTTGTGGTTGTGGATGCCGTGGTGAGTTTATAATTGTCGGTGGTCGAATTGCAGGACCAGAAGTTGGAGTTTTAACCAAGAGCCTGTCAAAGTCGCTAACAGTGCTTTGACTTGTAGTTGGAATTGTAGAAATGATTGGTTCCGGTTTTGGAAGAGGTTTCATGTGAGATGAAACCGTAACTGGCGTTTGTAGTTGATGCTGTTTATTCTCAACAATAATCGGTTTGGTTGGTACGTTGCAAGATACCAACTCTGTGATTTTAATTTGTCCTTTTGGAGTCGTCTTTGTAATTACAGATGGTTGAGAAACAGTTGGTAAGCTTGGTTTAACAGGAGCTTTTGAAGTATCCTCCTTGATTATTATTTTTTCTTCATTGACAGGTTTAGGTTCTTCCGCTTTAACAACTTTACTGACACCTTGTGGCTGTTCTAAGGGCGTTTGTTTTGGTTGTTCAGTTTCAATCTTTGTAACTGCAGTCGCAGATTCTGAATCGTCCTGTTCGGCATCGGTATCTATCTGAAGATCGTTTTCAGATTGAGGTGTTTCTGGTTTTACGTCCATGTCTGTTGCGTGCAAACTCTGTACAGCCTTCCTCATCTCTTCGGCTTCCTCCTCTGGGATCATAGGATCACCAGACGCGGGAGGCGAAGGTTCATCATAAATAGATACTGGTGCATAGCAGTCTGAATAGTCTGTCACGTTTGAAGATGCAAAGCTTTCACCCAAAAGAGCGGCAACAGCATCTTCCGTTTCTTCCTGAGATATAACGACCCGTGAAGACTTTTCGTCAAGAGATTTGTCGTCGACACTTTTGTCCAATTCTGACTCCACAGTCGGTTCATCTCTGACTGATTTAGATTTTATTCCCAAAATTGGCTTTGTATCTAACTCAACACTAATTGATTTGACCGCCGACTCACTTAGATTTTCATCAAGTTCAGCACCAAATCCAGGTATGAATTTCTCCAATTTCTTCTTCGTCTCTATAGGGGTCTTAGTGGATGCAGCTATTTTGGTTGCCTCAGCCCCTTCAGATGTCGGTAAAGGTGGTGGACTATCGTCTAATAATGATGGTAAGCTTGGAGCTGACTTAAGATCCGATTCCAATTTAGAATCTGATTTTTGATGATGCTCGCGTCTTTGAAGTTTTTCTTCCTTTGATCTTTTCTTCTTTTTCTTCTTATCCTTTTGACGGTGCTCGTCCTTGGAACCGTGTGAAGACTTTTCTTTATGGCCAATATTATTCTCGGCGCTGTCATCTCCATCAGTGAACCTAAATACGTCCGACATTTCTCGGTTTGATATATAGCTCACAGCTGTGCTTGGAGTACTTTTAGACTCAAATTTAGGTTGTTGTTCCTCAGTTTTCAATTCAAAGACATTCATTAACTCCGCTTCTAAAGCTCGTCCTGCTTCATCCAAATCCACGCTATTGTCATCGTCTTTTGCGGGAGTAACTTTAGATCTGTCTTTATCCTTTTTCTTTTTGTCCTTCTTCTGCTTTCTCATATCCTCTTTAGACTTGTGTTCCTTATCAGAAAAGTCTAAACTAGTTTCAATTTTTCCAAAGAATGCTTCTTTGTTGTCCATTTTCTTCGGCTCTGGTATATTAGCTTTCAAAACCTCTCCATGTTTAGCCAAGATATTAGACGAAGATGAGAGAACATTTGATGGTGGTTCTGACTTCAATGCGGAATTGGCTTCGGGGAAAGAGGCATTAGTATCATCATCAGACAATGGTCCAAAGATTTCTTCCATTTTTTCCCCGCGTTTCATCATACTGAAATCAGATTGATGCATTTCATAAGAACTCTCAAAGGACTTCCTGTTCTTTTTCTTCATTTTGTTCCTGTCCTCCTTTGACAAACGATTCTCCCTATTTTCATATTCGTCTTTATTGGATTTCTTTCTGTCTTTACGACTTGAGTGCTTCTTTTTGTTTATATAATCCACAACTCCAGCATTTGATTCTTTCTTCAATTCGTCAAATAAGTCTACTGATCGACCAAAAGATTTTGAAACACATTCCTCAGAGTCTTTATGCGTAGACTCCTTATCTCCAGTCTCAGAAGTGTAATCTGAAGTAGACAAAACCGTTTTTGGAGTTGTTGGTGTACTAGACTTTTGCTTCTTCTGTTTCTTCTTGTGTTTTCTTTTAGATTCGGATTCAAAATAGTCTTGTTTTTGGTTTACCTCCGCAGATATATTCCTATGAGGGATTGGTATACCATGGTCTGGTTCGTCAGAAGAAATATCGTAAAGCGTTGTTGGTGGTGGAGCTTTGATTTCCTCTTTATGCTCTTTCTTAATTTGAACTACCTGTTCAGTTTTCCTTGGAATTGGTTCATCGAAAATGGAAGTGCCAGGAATGCTATCCTCTACTTCCATTTTAATCTCGGTTTTTATATCTACAGATTCTGATTTCGGCTTCTCTTCCAAGTTGTGTTCTTCAGGATCTTTAATTTTGTATTCTTTATCGTTGAACTCTTTCATAACAGGTTTTACATCTTCTCTATCGTACCTTTCCCTAATTAGAGATATTTCCTCTTCGTCAGAACTATCTGAAGCGATTCTAGTCGATCTGGAATTCTTCCTGGACGTGATTTTCTTTCTAGATTTGGACATAACAGTGCTAGTGTCTGAACTGTCTTCTTCATCGCAAAGTTCATTAAGCTTGTTCACTCGATATCGCATTCTATCGGATGCTCCTGTATCTGAATCAAACAAGGACGACTCTCTGTTGATATTCGAATGATGCTTTGAATGACTGCGTTTTCTGTCCATTTCTTCATCATCCATGTCATCAGAGTGGTCTGAGGAGGTTGCATTTCTTAACTTACTAAAACTGTGATCGTGCTCATCATCGTCACTATCTGTATCACCGTCCCAGCTATTAGAATGCTTCTTCCCTTCCCTCTTTGCTCTAGACTGCTTCAGCTGAGAGAACTTAGCCTTGATCTTTTTCTCTTCTTCTTGTTTCTGCATATTTTTACAACTTCTAGCCTTCACTTTGTCATACATCGAAACATATGGTCCTTCTTCTGGTATATCAAATATGGAATGTTTCTTTGGTTCGTCCGAATCGTCACTATCTGTACTGAAAGTACATGAATTTTTCCTATTTGATATTTTATTGCTCTTTCGGCCATTGTCAGATGAAGAGGACGATTTGACGGACCCTTCGTCATTACGGTTTGTTGAATAGGACATTAACTTCTCGGTAGATTTTCGGTCACCCGATTTCTTATGATCATCGTCCCTTTGTCTCATTTCATCGGATCCATACTCGTGGTTCTGTTCTAATTTGTACTTGTCTCTCTTCTTCTCCTTTTTGGACTTCAGCTTGCTCATATGAATTTGATGTTCATCGTCACTGGAACGAATACTTTGAATATTCTGTTGCTCCATATTCTCAATAAAATCTCGATCATAACAATTGGAATCGTCATTATTGAGGTCCATTTTATGTTCGACAGACTTTGATTTTGGCTTATTGTCAGCTGGAACAGAAGAATCTTTCTTCTTGAAACCTTCAACTGTTTTCGGGACATCGTCTACTGAAGCGGACCTAATTCTTTCCTGAGATTCCGTGGGATTGAACTTGTCTTCTTGTTTTACTTCTTCAGATAGGGATGCTGACTTAGTCACTGACGACGAACTTGACTTGTGATGTCTGTCTGACGGCAATTTGTGTTTGTGTTTCGATGACTCATGAGACTTGCCTTCTTTATTTTTATTCTTTGGCTCACTTAGAACTTTAGACTTTTTCATTTCTTCAAAGTCTGGATTTTCCTGTCCTTCGATCCTTCTCTTGTTATGGGACCTGTTTGGAGAGGACGCTCTAGAATTAGTAGCCGATTTAACAGTTCTCTTGATCTCATCTTTTACATCAAACAATTCAGACTTGTCCAGATTAACGTCTTCATGCTTTTTATGTTCGCGATGATAACCATCCTCTTGGCCATCCTTGTGACACCTTTTCTTAGTATGCTTTTCATCTGAATCCTTTTCTTCAGTAACCGATATTGATTTTCTCCTCTCGCCACTTTCCTTTGGTAAAGTTTTCCTCTCCTTTGTAAGTCCCGTTGCGATGGGAGTTGTTGGCATCTTGTTTGGTTTTTCAATTTTAGCAGGTAAAGACTTGATCTTGTCCAACTTTTGATGATTTACCAATGTATTGTCTTCGGGATTCTTTATTTCAGTCTCTTCTTTTTCTTCTGACAACTTCTTATTCACTGTCGAACTATTCGGAACTGATAGGGACTTAGTTATTGGTTTATTAGGAACAGTTATTGGCTTGCTGTTGATCGAACTTTCTTGAAGACTAACACTTTTCAATATTGGAACTTGTTTAATTGATGAAGTGGTATTTGTCACTGACGTAGTTGTACTTGTTATTATTGGTGGTGGTAAGGCAGGATTAGCTGCAGCTGGACCACTCGGTAAAGGAGGTAGAGGTGGCATTGGTGGCGGTTGCGTGATAGGTGCTGGTGGATGACTTGGAAAGGGATACTGCAATCCCTTTACAGGTGTCACCGCAGTCGCACTTTGGCTTCCTTGATTCGAATTTGGACTACTATTCACCTGACTTGGAGTCAATTGAGGACTGTGCAGAGGTGTTGCTGTTGTAGAACTGGTAAGCCTGTTTATTGTAGTCGATATCGGAGTTGATGGTCCCTTCATTAAGGGGGCCGGAGTCGCAGTCAAAGTGGCTAGATTCGGTAGGGATGACAAACTACTGGAAGACGATAAAGTGTTTACAGTGGTTGAGGTCACAGTTGAAGCTGTCACACCAAGTCTGGTATAATTCAGATAATCACTTGGTTCGTATTTGTCACCGATATTCTCCAATCTTTTCGAATCCTCGTCAAAGATGGACTTTTTCGCGAGGACAGATTTCAAAATGTCCGACGGTTGCACCTCTTTCACGTCCAGGAAATTGTGACGTAGAAAAGAGGACGAATTAGAGACACCCAGGGCTTGATCTCGATTTTCCAACGCAAGGGGGGTTTGAATTAAATGCTGAGTACTACTAGAACTAAGGGACCTTAGAGGATGTTTGGGATTCAGTTTCTCAAGCATTTCATCTAAGGACTTTATTCTTTCGTCGAAACAAGGACTCGCTCTTACAGATCCCATTTCACTGTCACTGCTACTATTCGAACTTATCGATGTTTCCCGATGTGTAGGACTATTATTCTGGGTGCCTAGTGTTGGATCCAAAGTAGGCGATGGGGGTGGTGGTGGAAATGACGCTTCTGAACTTAGACCAGAAGATTTAGACTGAATTCCTCCTAATCCATGGTGATAATGAAGATGGTGGTGATGTCCCCCGTGATGATGATTATGCCTTGGACTAGATGATCGCACTGAATTTGGACTAGAGGTCGACGAATGATAGTTTATAGCAGAGTGACTTAGAAGGGCTGTTGGCATTGTCGGTGTTGCCATTAGATTCGAATGATGGTGGTTTTCCTGTTGTTGCTTTAACAGTCGTTGTTGTTGATAGAACTGAATTGCAAACTTAGGCAAAGGTAGAACCATTGGTTCATGGGGCCTAAGATCCCTGGGAATCCTCCTTGGCTCTGTCGGTATAAGATTCTCTGGCCTTTCATCACACAGCGGAGTTCCAGGCCTCGATCCATCAGCGCTTTCCCCTCCCGATGTCTCATGACTATGATGCAAGTTCATTAGATGACCCCTACCCCTCATATGGTGATCAGGACCCATAGTCCCTGACACACTGTCCCCAGTCCGTCTTCTTTTACACACAGAACTCGGCTGAAAGTTGGCACTCACATGATGCTCAGAATTCGAGACTGAAGCATAACGTTCCCGATTAGCACCACTTTCCGTGGATGGTCTCCGATTGTAAGACGATATCGAAATATGATTGGTAGTAGATGGTACCCCTGTCTGAATCAACTTTTGGCTGCTTTCAGACAGTCTACGCACCTCCACCTTTCGATGGACAGCATTTAAAGCCATCGCAGATGATACAGAGGACGACTGATGATGATGGTGGTGGTGTTGTTGAAGCGATACACTAGATGACGAAGAAGCTGAATGCATTGGATTGGATTCAAAATTATGGTTTACAACACTAGAATCACAGTTGGAGTCACAATTTAATATGCTATTATTAACATTTTGTACAGTTGAGAATGATAACGTATTATCAACCAAAGTTGGGTCATATCGAATACGTTTCTTTGGACTAACTAATTCGTCGCCGCTGGACGGACATTCTTTTAATTGCTCCAATAGATGAACTCGCTCCTTTTTCAAGTGGCGAATATCACCTGAAAATAATAAAAAATTCTTATTTATAAACAGCTCAAATATTAAAGTTCAAATAATAAGGCTTCGTCTTAAAGTGCCCCGGGTTTGTTTGTATGGGACCGACTCTTAAACCACGAAATTTGAATTAAATTCAAACGGGACAGGGACGCTAAAGCAAAACTATTTCTTCTGACTATAGAAGAGGAAAGTATCTTACCTGGACTCTTTTCGTTTTTCCGTCGAGCTCCAGCCAGGCTCAAATCTGGTTCCAAGCGAGACGAAATAATTTGAGGTGGCGAATCACAGCCAAGCATTCTTCTTTCGGATTCTCCTCTTTCTCCACTACTGCTACGATTTAACCTCATTCCCGGACCCTCGTTGGAGCCTGCCGGAAAGTTGAAATTCTCTCCAGCACCCGGATGAGTGGAATCGTATATTTCTTCGTGAGATGCTGCCGATCCTTGACTGTATTCATCATAACTTCGAAAATTTCGTCTATCAAGATAATCAGATCCGGCGCTTCCACCTCCACCGCCCTCTGTAAAGTACTCTGTGTTGGATAAAAATCGAGTAGTTCTCATGCGGCCTGTTCCTCTTGGAGTTGTTGCGCCACCTCTATCCGACATAATGCCACTAGTCGGCGATGTGGTTCCACTATTACATCCACTAGCTGTTCCGCCGGCATGTCGACTAAAAGACGATGTGCGGGATCTAGACTGATTATCATAACGTCCGAAACCTCCTCGCCCGGACACCATTGTCCCCTCAAAATTTCCACTTCCTCTCGATTCCCGGACAATTGTTCCTGTAAAAAGTATATATTACAAATCTCTGCTGTTTCTTCGTCTTTATTTGAGACTACTAATACAAGACGTTAACATATCACAAACAAATTATAAAAATATATACAAGTAATGAATTTAATTAATTACCAAATATTTATCAAATAAAGAATTTATTTTCATAAAAAAATAAACAAAAAAAGATAAATGAATAAACTACCAAATGGCTTACCATTGGTTCTTTCGCCAATAACCTGCTTGTCCAGCTTTTCGTAAAACGCATCTTGACATTCCCTCGATGCGAAATCCACTTGCAATTTCCGTCCCCTTATTGAGACTCCTCTCATCTCTTTGACCGCCGTCTGAGCGTACTGCACTTGATCAAAAAACACTAAAGCTAAATGGCGGTCCTTATCAATCACCACTTGAACAACTGGTCCAAATCGATTAAATTGATTCGTAAGGTAATGATCGCTGACACTCTCTGCAATCCCATCCATCCAAACACAGCTAGTCGGCATCGACTTTCCAAATCCCAATTTAATTCGATTATTTCCCAAATGTTCTCCGTCCATTTTTCGCATCGCCTTCACCACGCTCACAATATCCGAATACTGACAAAAGGCATACGCACTAGTGCCCTGCTTCTTTATGTCAATATCGATAATCTCTCCAAAACAATCGAAATGTTTCCTCAACTCGGAGCTAGAAATGTCCTTCTCGAGGTTTCCAATAAACAATGTCCTAGTCGATTTTGGATGATACTCATCTAATTCCGCTTCGTACGGCCTGAACTCATTGTCTTCAACATCATAACCCGCGTACGGCTCCACCTCTATTTTACAGCCAAAAAACAACTTGTTTCGACTAACTTCGAGGGCCTTCTCGACATCGTCTGTTTTCTTGAAGCAAACCAGGGCATATCGCTCTGAATTTTGACCCACCACTTTTACACTGGTCACCTTTCCATGCTTCTTGTACTCATGAAATAAACCGTCCTTAAGCGATGTGTCAGAACTTCTTATGGGCAGGTTTCGCACTCTTATCGCTAATGGGCGATTGTCTTCAGGGTTTGTAGTTGTACAGTTACTGCCCGGTGTTGCACTGCTGGGACCAGTCTGTGAAGATGTTGACATGTGCCCCGTCGAATTGCCCCCGCTACTAAGCCTATTCGAACGAGATGCCGCCTGAATCTGTCCTGCCATTTGTCCCTGTTGACCGTGGCCATCAGCATTACTGCAGTTATTCCTAGGACTGCTACTACTTCGGTTTCCACCACTATTTGAAGACATACTATTAGAACTACTACAGCTACTCGGAGATCGGGAATGAGATCGTGAAGAGACACTATCGCCACGAAGTGGAATATTACCTCGACTACTTCCACCTTCACTACTATTATTCCGATGGGACGATAGGGGTGGCGATTCGGAACCAGCTCTCATTTTACTGCGAGAACTTCTTACAAACCCTATGTCCTTTCTATACGGTTCATGAGATGATATTTTCATATGACTATTACTATTTAACAAGTCACTTGTCTCCGAATTTCTTCGCTCCGTCATAACACCTCCTCCGCCAGCATGTTCTAGACTATTACTGCGTCGTATCGCCATGGAACCTTCACTAGGTGTTGTCGGCCTTTCATTGGCTGCAGGTCCTATAGATGGCGCACGGTTACCACCAGCAATACTACCTAGACTAGAATTTACATTGGAGGGAATATTATTTTCATACCATGGAACAGCGCCACCTCTGTGGTGTTGCATATGATGATGCACATGATTTCCATGATGGTGGTGCATATGTTGATTATGATGAGGATTAGAGGAATTTGTTCTATCTAATGCCGCTGAATAGGAACTATTTCGACTGTATAGCCGCTCTCTTCGACCATTACCGCCTCCTACAGTGAAATTTGAATTCGTTCCATTACCATTCCCACCATTATTAACACTATTACCACCGTAACTGGTCATCGATTGTCTCCGTGGCATGAAATGATGATCTACGACTGCGCCAGTTACGTTCTCATTATTACTACTGCTACTTGACGACAGTCTGCGATCATTTCCATAGATACATGGCGATCCTGCCTTTTCATATTCATCACACACTGGGCCATTGCCACTTGGCTGCTGGCCCGCTGATGATGCACCTAATAGTGTGCCCTGCTGCTGAACCGCTTGCTGGTGATTACTCGAAGCAGTTGTCGACAAAGGAACCGAATGATTATGATTATTTGAATGATTTGTATTTACATTAACACTATTACTACTATTATTTATATTGGATGGAAGTCGTGCCATTAAACTAGGTCCAACCGAAGAATACTGTTTTTGTTGCTGCTGCTGCGACTGATGCTGCGGATGGTGGAGGTTATGGTGTTGTTGTTGGGGATGTGGCGAAGATGTCACCGTCGACGATACTCCTAATATAGGATTCGATACCGAGACTGCCAATTGAACAGAGGCTGTTGCTGCTGCAACGTGACTTATTGAGCCACAACTAATATTATTACCACTATTATTCAACAAACTAGACGATGACATTTTATTAAAAGATTGTTGCTGCGACTGCTGCTGTACACCCCCAGTTTGGATATTGCTCGTTACACTGCTTGCACAACTTGAGGTGCTACTGTTACTATTACCACCACCACTGCTCACATAGTTGTTGTTATTGAAACAGATCAGCGTCGACGAGGGGATCGATGACGGCTCGTAGTATTCGGTGGTAGGAATCCGATCATCAAACTTATGCTCGGCTGTGTGGGCTTTCGAGGCGCTCTTAATGTCCATAAAGGCCACCGTGGCGCACACACTGCCTCCGCCATATAGGCCATTGATTGACGACGTATTAACGCCTTCATTTGAAATATTATTTGGCGCCCTATTAACACTAGCATTATTATTACTGTGTAAACTACTAATACTAACACTATTAACGGTGGTTGCTGGTTCATTATTGTTACTGACGCTGCTGCTGTTGTTGTTGTTAATATTTGGGGTTGAACTATTAGTATTACAATTAACATTAGTTGAACTATTAGATGTGGCTGCAATATGTGTTGTAGTTGTTGCTGCTCCTGCCACGAACGCCGACACTGTTGTTGTTTGACAACTATCACCAGAAGAATTATTACTAACACTAGCTCTATTGGATACTGCGGTGGTTGTGCCTGTCCCTCCTGCCGTTGACATATTGATTTTGCTGCTGTGGTCAACAACACCAACATTCCGACAACTGCTACTGGCATTTGCTCCAACACCACCGCTACCTCCTCCACCACCACGGTCACTGTCTTTTCCTCCACCATAATCGATGGTCGAATTTGTAGACGAAGAACTGTGGTGGTTTGGTGATCCTGTTGCAGCAACGACGACAGAGTCCCCCAACTTTTGCTGTTTAGTGGCAGGAGTAAGGATTTTGACACTTTGTACTCGGCCATATCTGGAAGGAAATCAAAAACAAAAAAAACATTAGTCCAATCAATTGTACACAGATACTTTTTGATGATATAATTAATATAAAACGATTTTATTGATTTTCATATTAGCGTTTCCAAGAATAATATAAATTATTAAAGACAAAAATCGATAAGTACGCAGAAAACGTATTTGTCCCAAAATTTTTAACAATAAAAGTTGGGATATTTTACGATTAGGTAGCTCTAGGACAACCAACTATTAATGAAACAGTCATATCACTAAATCACTTAAATTTTAAACTTCCAAATTGGATGTGAGTTAAATATCAGTTACAAAGAATTGTTCAAATATTCATAAACATTGATGAAAATCATAGTTGTACAGACTGAAACTATTTAAACGTCAATATTAATAACCTCAATAGCACTATAATAATTATCTAAAGTAGTAATCTATCCTAAAAAATGATTAGAAAACAAGAGATGTTTAAGGAATTAAGTAATAATAAAAAGATGTATATTACTATTCCTATTCTTTTAAAACCTATTTGTCCCGAAAATTGTAACTAAACTATTAGGAATGATATAATTATGAAACTCTAGGACAACCACATTACAATTGATGATATAAAGCAATGACCTCAAATAAAATGATAATTATTAGTATGAAAAATAACTACCTACTGACAGAAGAGTGTATTTACTACTCTTATAATTTTGGAATGCTCAAAACATGTGCATAACTGCACAAATCGCCATTTTCATAATTCACCCACCGACCTACCTACATTCATCTATACTCTATACGTTACACTTACTACAACAATACTACGTACGTACGGGTACTATTTAATTAAAATTGATTTCTCATTCCCAATTCTACTCAACTGTGCCGACAACCGACAGCAATCACGATATTGTGTGTGCATTAATGTCGTTGCATTAAAGCAGTTAGCTACGGCGCTTTTTTAAGGTAAAAGGTAAACAAACTTGCCGAAGGTGAAGATTTGCAACAGTCAGACATTTGAGTATCAAAGCCACCTATTTTTTATACTACAAAGCACGTGTTTTTAGATAAAAATACATAAAAGTAAAAAGAATACCATGACTAAACGTAAAATTCTTTAAAACCAACCCATGATTAAGTACTATATAACCTAGAGCTTAGACAATACTGTTCATTTGCCTTTATGCCAATTGTTCAAGGATAGAAGAGCGAAAATATCCAACAACTGATGAAATTGCTATGTTTTCCAAATTGACATTAGAAAACAACAATCCCAATATGTGTAAATTGTGACTTAGTTGATATCTTGTCTCTCTTAACTCTAAAAACCATTCAAACAACTTTTCTTAAAGTGCATGCTAGTGTACATAAATGAGCAGACAAAACAAGCAGCACGAATCTTGTCACATGTCATCGTCATTTTTGTATTTATTTGCAACATGCGCGCCTAGTCAGCGACTAATTAATTATACCAATATCATTGTTTTTAGATCCATAATCGATTGATAGAAGTTAAAATTACATAATTCACTAAAAGATCAAATTTCAAGATTGGTATCAATTTATCCGACAACCAACAATAAATCAACTTCAGTTGCAATAATAACAAGTGCAAAGAAATTAACCTTAAATAATTTAACGTTAAAATACCCATCATTGTATTCGAACTATTAAAAACTAAATTCAAAATGTGAATAGAAAGATAAAGTAAACTTTAGGTTTTTTAAAGGCACAAGTGTAACGAAAGTCTTAAGGAAGGATCATATGTTTAATACTGCCTACCGACCGTGATTTATACAAGATTTTTTTGCATTTTAATTAAATTAATAAATGAAATCATTGCTCTTCTTAGCAAATTTCAAATGTTACTTTTCAATCACTTTTTATTATTGTTCCATTTCTACAATTAGGTGTAAGAGAGGGTTCATAATTTGATATCTTTGGCGTTTTTCTTGTACATAGTAAATATTATCTCTCTATTTTATTCAAATAGTCCTTCATTCATACAATTACTCGTTTCGAATACAGATCCGATATGTGAATTTCACAAAATATTCGGTTATTTTTAATAAACATTAATTTTCACAACGAAACTGACTTCTTCTAAATGAGTTTGATGAAAATCGTTCGCGGACGCATTTTAATAATATAAAGTACTATTTCTTTAAAGAACTAGTGCTGTAAAACATTTCTGACAAAAGAAATCAATGTTTTGCAACAACATAGGATAAAATATAAAAAAAAATATTTGGAAATATATCTAATAGTTATTTATACAACAAGGTCGATAAGATAATGCTTATCGACCGAGTTTTATACAAAATTTTATGCATTTTTAAATCAATTAACACAAAATCATAAAAATTCTTTAAATTTTTATAGAAATATATGTTGCTATGTTCCACACACTATATCGGTCTTTGTTGCTCATTGCGAAATGCGGGAAAAGGATAAAACATTCCTAAATTAAAAACAAATTCAAATAAACTAAATAAACCAGTGTAAAAGTTTTTCAATTTTATTCAACTTTAATTTCATTGCACCGATCAATAAATTGAGAAAAACATTTTTGATAATCGCTTTTGATTTCTTCGGCACAAATTCT
>JXOV01028387.1:2573-14826 GCA_001014945.1 Clogmia albipunctata
GGCGGGTATAAGTTATTTAGTTGAAGTAAATACATCAATATTTTAGTCAAGCATGAACATGTCGAAATTAGTGAAGAAAATTTTTTTTGTATTATTTCTTTAAGCGAAAAAAAGCAACCCAAAATCATGGAATTTGAGTGAAAGTTTGGTCTCCACAAACTCTATCTTAAAAACTAAGCCAGGAGTAGTTTACACGTTTTAAAAGTGGTGAATTTTCACTTGGAATACAAGAAGCGCTGGACAAGTGTGAAAATTAAAAATTTACTAGATCAAGATGCATAAAAAATGCAAGAAAAACTTGCAAAATCATTTGGAGTCGTTAAGCAAATCATTTACCATCTTTTGAACGATCCAAAAATGAGCTATTGGGTGTTGTTTGAATTAAAGCCGTGAAATTCCAACGACCAATGCAACATGGCATGTCTGGCCTTATTCAGGACTTGGAGCCGAACCGACTGATATTTTCAGGAAGAGAATCCACCAATTTACAGAAAGATGGGATAAAGTATTAGTTAGCGATGGACAATACTTTGAATATTATATTTGTAACAACAAAACATCGATTTAAAAAAAATGGAGAAACTAAATGATAGGCCTAATAAATTCGGTGAAAATGTAGTTTTCATTTAGAAAATTTTCTTTAAAAATATATGCCGATTTTAAATTTCATTCTAAAAACAGAATCGATTGATGTTGAAGACGGAATTTATTTAAGAATAAAAATTAACTAACTGAATTGTTATTGTAAAATATCTGAATAATTCCTGATCCATTAAAGTTAAACGATCAATAAAAGTTAACAACGTTCCATGTTACACAAACTACAAATTATCCCATAATAAAACCCAAATTTTTTAAAAGGAACAAAATTTATAATTAACCACTGCTTTCGTGATTATTCAACACTTGCGCCCCTGAAAATTAGTATTGAATTTACTAGAATCAAGGCAAGGTTTTCCTTTTTCATTCCATCGTGTTGGAGAGTAGTCTGATTTGGATTGAAGGAAATCAGAAGAAGAGCTGATATTGCCAAGTAGGTGAATAATGTGGTTTTTGTGGCAAATTGCGATTTTCGAATGGGAACAGATCAAGTCATTTGCATAGAAATAATTTCAAGCTTCAGTGGCTCGCTTCGGCTCAGTGTGATTGATTTTTTAATCAAAAGTCTCGAGGATGCGAAAAGGAATCGCACTGCAAAGCAGAGAAAATCGCTTGCCTTTCACTCACATTTCTCCGTGTCTCAATGACACTTTTCCAGGCGTTTTTCCGAACCATTTCGAAACGTAAAATCAATTCCTTTAGCATTGCAAATTGTACCACCTTTGATTTTTGCCATACAAGGCAATTAAAAGTCGGCCCCTGAATGTGATTCTGTTTATTTTCGGTAATGAAGTGCGGGGGTTGCGGTGGGGGTGTTGATTAATTAATGGATTGCCAATAATAATTGGGAGCGGAACATTAATGAGTAGCAGACAGGATAGTAAATAAAGTTCAATTGGATGATTAAACCAGAATATAGAGGCGAATTTATACGGCAATGACGCAAATTGAAATATTATTAATTAAATCCAAGTATTTGCCTATCATATGGTTGGAATAGATGATCTTTACTGTGAACAGTTGTCATTAATTAAATCAATATTGTTCAACTAAATTGATTGGTAATTAGTGGTTTGTTGAATCAGAAAATTGTACTCTCGAAGCAACTGGTGCGGATTTTAATTGCAATATTTTATAAAATTAAAAAATAAATCCAAAGTAAACGTTTATTTTCATATTGTTTATTTAATATCATTTATTTTGTACTCGATTAAAATTAAAGACATAAATTTTTGTAGAAACATCAATTTCAATACGAAGAAATTTCATCTCAAAGTGTGGAACTAAAATAATAGTACAAAAATTGCAGCATCTATAATATTATTGCTTTATAGTTTTATTTTTACATGAAATCAATAGTATTTTATTTAGGACACATCACATGCGTTATATTTAGCAAATAATACTCGTATTTTGACGGCCCGGAGGCGAAAATGCAACTAAGTCTAAAGACACAACCTTAGACATGTTTTTGAAGGGAACATGGACATAACCGTACTAGGTACAGCGGAGGCTTAAATCCGGTAACATCGTAACGAGTAGAAGACTGGGAATAGTTAAGCAGATTGATTTATTCTTCTTTGGACTTCTCTGGACAGAAACGTTTGATTTTTTTGGCGAGGACTGAGCTGTTGGATCTGGAATACGCTCCATATAGGGAAGGTGAAAGCTCGAGCTGCACAATTTGTAACACTGGGCATAGAGAGGATATCCTTCATCTTCTGGGAAAGTGTCCGGTTCTGGGGGAGTTCAGANAAGTGGTTTTTTTTGGGTGCACGCTCGCTGGGATTGGAAGAGGTACGGTCCTTTCTGAATGGAAGGCATGGATGGAGAAATGTGGCAGAGTTCCTGGAAACAACATTGGCCTATAGAACGGAAATATATGAATTTCTCTAACATACAAAAATGTATATTTATATATATCACTTAGAAATGTCGACGGGCTTGCCCATGACAACGTTTCACAAAAATTTATTTGCAATTTCTACGAAACATTGTTCCAATTCATATAAGCCAAGTTTTATATTAGGGTAGGATTTGTAAGCAATAAATTTCTTCTATCTATCTATCTAACCGTACTAGGTTCAGGACTGCCACAGAATATAGTTTCTTCTAGGTCATAATATCAGTTTCGAGATTCGGCTGATAGGTCTTGGGTCTTTGTCATCGATGCTGTCAATATTAGAAGAGGATATTTTTGTCATTTAGACCATTTTCCTAGATAGTTAAAGGGAAAAGGTAGCAGATCACTATGAAAAGGTGGAACTCCCGGTCCTGGTGAGGATGATCCACCTTTCACTCACTTCACATTTCAATATTACCTGAATCAGCCACTTTATCGGTTCACCTGAAATGTGGCTTGGCTATATAATCAGTGCAATGAGTAAAAATACACGAACTCGGGGAAAACGGTTTATTTGAACTGCACACGATCGAGGCAGGATTGACTCTCTCCATTCTCTGTATGTGATCCTGTTTCTCCTTGCGCTACCGTAGGATCTCGATTAGTGTGTTACAGTGAGGTCTCCACTACAATAACCTAAATTTTAATAAAATCGGACTTGTACTTTTTATTGAGTTTAAAAGCAACGACGACTGCAAAATATGCCTCTGAAACACGTTTTCTGAGCACAGTCCATTGTTTTAACTGATCTTGGTCTCTGGAACTAATAAACGATTATAGAATAATAATAAAAAAACTTATTTGGATATCAATAAAACATTCAAACCCTGTTATAAAGCGATCACTTCGATACGAATTTTCTTTTATCCAAAAAAATTTTCAAAACGTTCGCTTTCAACCACAATAAACCAAAAGTGTCTGATTAGGTTGAAATTTAGCCACATTAACTATCTAAGCCAATTTTCTAAAAGATAAATAATTTTCTTTGTAATAGTAGCTTCGCCGGGCTTTTATCAGACCGTTTCTCGTTGTCTTTAAGACTATTCTTTTCATGCTCTCTTAAAAAATTGTCATAATTGCTTTGTTGTCCTTCCGAACCACTGCGCCAATAAATGAATTGTGTTTAAATCACTATCTTACTTTCTGAAGTAAATTGTTTATTTAAAACTGAATAATAGCTATAAAATCAAATGGCGTATTAGGAAAAGGAAAAAAATTAAATATTTTCTTATGTAGGTGTCGAAGAAAATTGATAAAAAATATGAACAATTAAAATTCAAAATTTAATTATTATACAACTCTCTACTATAAGCTATCTTTGAGTTATCTAAAGTAAAACATTGAGTTGTTCTCAATCACGAGTTCGTAAAAACTATTTTAAACCAGACAGCTCCACTACATAATCACTAAAAATGAAATTGAATTTGTCTCACCATATAATTTTGATTATTAAGGACAATAAATTCCCTGGATTGTTATATCTTAATCTATTCAGCCAAGTTATTCGAAACATATTCACGTGTTTATCGTAATTTTTGGGAAAATACTTAGTGGGAATCGATATTCCTAAATGCAATATCATTTATACTGATTGCATTCTGGATTATTATTTCTGTAAATTATCTATTTCCCTACTTTAAGTACTACTTTTGAGGAGCTCCTATTTAATTTTAATTTTGATAAAGTGGTTAATGGGATAACATTGTATTCTGAAATTTCGTCGGATTTTGTTTTAATTAAAAAAAACATTAGGTAGAAAACCAAATTTTCCAATATTTCTTGTAAAGAAACGGAACTCAGAACCAGAATTCATACTTGTTTTATTTAAAAACAACAATGTATCGCAAAAAAGATACTCTTCATTTCCGACTGAATTATGTACGTGTAATTACTAATTCTAAATAACTATTACTTTCTTTACCAAAATTTATAAACACCACGATTTTAAATGTTCTTTACTTTGAAAAGTACATAAAAAGATTCTTTCACTTTACCAACTACGAAATTAACTTCACTTATTTCTTTATTTCTTATAATCTAAGCTTTTAGACACAAAAGCTATAACAGCTATTGTGGGTCCCTAATACCATTAGTGCTGGCTGAGAGGGGGGAGGGGAAATAATCGACACAATTAAATTTAATTTAACAATCAATAAACGGAGAAATATCAATTTGTTCGGCTTGGTCTGGGCCAGGCCCATAAAAATGTAACGAGCGCCGAAACTCCAGACCGAAAATCGAATTACAGACCAAGACACATAAAGTGGGTCTTTTTCATTTAATTTTTCCACTCCAACCCTCAGCGCCACAGCCCCAAAAAGTGAAGGCCAAAGTAACGGCCACAATTTAAGTTTAATATAATGCATAAAAATGAACAACAACAGAAAAATAAAAGCACAATTGAAATTGAGTTATAAAACGAAGGCCGTAAAATGGGGCGTTTGCGAAATTCTGAAATCTGCTCTTGATGTGTGTGCCATTAAAGTGCCTAACTGCCGGTTTACTGGCCCGTGAAGTAAAAGCGAATTTACAATCATAAACAGTTAGTGTAATGTAATGCAACAATGAACTAATATATGAATTGAAAGTGGAGATAAGTAATTTAGAACTTTTAAAAAGATTTTTTGGGATAAAATGCAATTAAAAATATAAAATTATTTTTTAACTGGACTTTTATACTGAAAATAATTATTTTACTCTCTTACTTGATAAATCAGTATTTATAGTTATTTCCTCCTTAGTAAACAAAACTTTCAATAAAATCCTTACAACTATAAACTCTTTCCGTTAAAACGGTTATCAGTTAAAATTTGAAAATTTGTATTCCCGGCCACCTATTGGATAATATACAAGACGATGCGCTTTTATTTATTTCCGCTAGATGGCGGAGTTCTATTTGAATTCAAAATTTAGGTTAATCTTGGTTATCAGTTTATTGCTTTATTTAATGTTATGTAAGTTATATTATTTAACAAAAGATTTTACGAAACTGTAATAGAGTATATACCTGAGTCGATTATATTTTGGAATTTTTTTTTATTGAATTGTGATTATGTAACCTAAAGCTGACTTTAATTCTTAAAATTTCTGAAGGGTGTCCCAAAATTATTGCAACTTTTCAGATAACTATAAAGAACAATTGTTTTATAGAATATATTTGTTTCTAAGTAGGCGATTTGATTGCAATCGACGCAATTGTTAATAATATTTTTTTTGAATATTATTTTATCAATATTATTTTTAGCTGTTTTGAATATTTGTTGCTGAAAAATTGTCATAAAATCAAATAAATATAAGCCAATTAAATAATTCTATTAAAATGGAATTTTACAAATAATCCTTTTCTTCCTCGACGACGCAACAACCGTTATCGGTCTGTTTTTTGTAATTTAGACAAATAATAATCACAGAATGTTGTTAGTGAAAACGAGTAATAAAATTCGATAGAAAAAATACGATCTCATAAGGAATCGCCCCCCCGACANTTAAAATGGAATTTTACAAATAATCCTTTTCTTCCTCGACGACGCAACAACCGTTATCGGTCTGTTTTTTGTAATTTAGACAAATAATAATCACAGAATGTTGTTAGTGAAAACGAGTAATAAAATTCGATAGAAAAAATACGATCTCATAAGGAATCGCCACCCCGACAAAATTAGTGGTTCATAATTTCTTTTAAGCAATTTATGTAAAATTGAGTTAAACAACAATAAAAAGTGGTGTGTTGATGGATTTTCCCTTCTAGAATAAGCAGTGATTCATTTAATCCCGAAACTTTTACATACATCCCGGGTTTTTCCGATTCATGAAATATACGGAAAATGTGTGTCTGAAGTCATTGAAAGTAGAGTATTAATTTATATTCAACTGGGTTGGGCTGTTAATAAATAATAAGTTGGGGTTGCAAAAATTCAAGGACAAAAATTAAATTTTATAATGAACACTAAGCATAAGAAGAAATTCTTGATTTATCTTTAAAAGGTCATCTCCGCTGACAACTCGTTCCAAATCTGGCGAGTAATTCATATTAGGTTGTCAAATATCTCCCTTCCGCCTTTTTGTCTTTTGAATTTCGCGGCTATGTAGAAAGCGCTACAGAGCTCGTATTTGACAATACTATACATAATTTGAAAGGTATTGACATAACCTACAAAACGACGCAACACATGATTAGTTTAGATATCATAACTGATTAATATTTTGGGCTAACAGTATTTATACATTTTTGTTGCTTGTAAATGATTTAAATGAGTTACTGATAAATGATTTGAATAATTTATTTTGTGTAATTCAGTTAGGTAAAGTGCTAGATTTGGTCTCCCTAGATTGATTTCTGATTTTTTATAACAACTTATTACAGCCTCATGACAGTTATAACACAAAATTCAAAGAAAAATATTAATTTTTATTCGCAAAAATAGCAATGAATTGCACAAAACGTAGTACGCAAAAGTAGGTAATGCTACTTTTCCAAGTCTCGTTCCGGACAACTTTAGACCTCGACGGAAAAGTGCCTTATTACCTACAGCTGCGTAAACTACTACTAGAATTTAAAAAAAATTGTTATAATCTATCATAACTACTATTTACAAAATCAATAGTCTTATCATTGATTCAAAATCGTTATATCTTATTGATTCGGTAAATCTAACATAATCTGAAATAATGTTTCATAAATAATACTCTTATCAATAAAAAATTACCTGTTCCCTTGAACAAAGAAAAAATAGACAAGGAAAGGAATGATTACGAAGCATAAGTAACGATGCTACCTTCTTTTGTAATCCAGGGATTAAATCTCACTCGGCAGACCTGTCTGTATTTCGAATTGAATTCGTGCCACCGTATTTGAAGATTACGGATCTAACTAGGTCAGAGGGTTGAAGACCAGCAGTGTGCTTTGTTAAACTATTACATAACAAATATTCATGTGGCATTGTATTTGGCCATAAAGCAGATTGGCTGATTAAAACACTGAAATTTAGCGGATTTCATTCGAGTGCCTTTGGAGAAGAGAGAGGGAGATAGAGAGAGTTTGAAGCCAGTGAACTGGTTGCTAATATGGGCTCGTTGGAGTGTTAAAAATGAGCCCCGTCGATTCACCTTCATCCCATAAATGCCACTCTGTGTCCTCCTCCTCACCGCTTCATTTTATATGCTTGTACGTGTGTGTATTTTCGGTCCAGACAAAAGTTATTATTACAGCTCGGCAACATTCGACGGGAGAGGATGGATCGATACCGGAAATAAAACTGGATCGATAAAGGACCCGAAAGATAAATACTACGGTGCAAGTCTGATTTCGGATTCAGATTAAAAAAGTTTCTCAACAATTGCATCTTGAGATTGAAGCTTTTTATTTGCAAGAGGTGGATTTATTTGAACAGAGGACATTTGCCTCTCTCCTCTCTTTTGTTCCCAATTTAGGGTTGGTATGTGAGTTTGATTTTTGGGAAAGAAATTAAAGTTTTAGTTTATTTTTTAAATTGAAAAAATTAAATATGGGCTATAAATCAAATAAATTAATGGGTTTTTGTATTTTTAAAAGAAAATTTAATTATTTTCTGGAAAAACAGCAATTAGAAAAATCTTTATTAATTTTATAGAATTCTATTGAAAAATGTTTACATTTAAGTAGCCAACGCTTCCTCTATAAATTGTTTTATAAACGTACAGTATTGAATAAAGTATAATTCAGTACCCGCAGACAATTACAAATCGTGTAAATAAACGAAATTAGTACTTTATACAAAAATTCATCTACTGAAATTATAATTTTTAATCTTAGTAGCGTAGAATGAAAATATATTTTAAAGTTTTTCATGTCTCTATAATGAAGTAGGCCATTATCTATTAACCAATTTAAATTTTTTCACATTAAATGACAAAAAAAGTAAAGTTTTTCTTAAATGTTGATTATGGATGTGGTTCAAATGATGAGTGCTATCACGGGCATATCAGTGATACATTGCATAGTGCAAGGTTGTCATGATATTTTGAAAAATTGAGACCAAAAGTTCTATTCGCTTAACAAGTACTTCTCTTAATTGTTTGTATTTCGACCTTAATTTAGTACTGTTTTGTCTTCTTATTCGTTACTTCATATTTCGCGGAAAAATAGCTAATAAATATGCGAATTGAATAAAAAAAAAATTGGAAAAACACATAATTAAGCACTCGTATCTATTAGAAGAAAAAAAACTCATTTCATTCGTTTTCTAGAACTCTACTTGAGTTTAATTATGGTTCATTTTTCCTACACGTTGTTTAAATAATTGTTGTGGTTACATGAAATAATAAGAAGAAATGAATATATCAATTTCGCATTGTCCTTGATATATTGTCCCATTTTTGTGTAAATTATTATTACATCTTCAAATTGTTGCTCTTTTTATAAAATTGTGTTTATTGGTTAGTGGGCGTAGAATCCGCTCGGGAATTATAGCCCTTATTTACATATAATATATATAATTCAGATAATTGTCTAGATGCACGAAAACGGGTCATTAAGTGCATGATGGACAGCCATATGTCCCTCCACATAATTCGCCCTAGCTCTCCCCGCCTAAAACCGTTTCTGACTCTAGCTAACTTATTGCTACCGATTTCTTAAAGTTATCTGAGAAGGCTTTAGATAAAAGTGTTATAAAACCGAATAGGTTTAATATTAGTAAACTGAACGGTTAGTATGAATTAGCAGCTATTTACGGACTATAGCAATCCCGAGAACATGTCGTGAGGGTTTTTTTACTCCCTTCACTATTATTTCTTTGTTGAACTAGCAGCTGCACCTAATCAGTCCCACTATAAAACTATAGTTTAGTTTACTACCAATTTTGTGTTTAAAATGGTTTATTACATGGCAAAAAGAAGAGAGTGGGAGGAGTTGGTGAAAGTGTGAAATTATACCAGCCATTCAGCACACTAGGGCAGTATAGGTTTAATGTTAGTTATATTCTCATTTACTTTGAATTGTCAGTTAATTTTAAGCTTTCATGTCAACACAATGTGAGGGTGGTTACTCCCTGCACTGATAGACTTTCTGTGAAATTAAAGTAGAAATTGTATAATTTAGGCGATTGTGTTTATAATTTGATAAAAACTCTTTTTACTTGTTGGAGTAACTTATATTTTAAATATGTTTTGAAACGATAATTATCAAAATATTCATTAATTTTTATATGTCATAGGTTTTCTGCGTTATTTCTGATTGATTAAAATTGAGTAAAAGTATTCTTTTCTTGTTATTTTTTTAAAGGTATTCATTTTAAAATTATACTATTTTTATATACTTTTCTCTTAAATTTGAATAAACAATTGCTTAAACAATAAAACTATTGTTAAATCCTGATTTCAAATTAAAGGATTATTTTTAATTTAAATTTCAAATAGTTACCAATCCTATAAAAGGACTTTGAAGCACAATTTATATAGACGATAAATTGAGCCCGAATTTGTGTTCCACTTTTTCCAGTCAAATCCCCAGGCTGTATTCTGTCGTCAGACGGAGAGCTCTCTTCTGTCACTTCAAAATGAAATTCCCTGGCCGGGTGTTCAATTTGAATCATTCAATTCGTGGGTAATTGCTTTGAATCGAGCCTGGGATGGAAATTTCGTTCCGGCATTGCAGTTGCAGAGTTTCACACAAAGATACAGAGAGGTAGAGGAGTGAATGCCAACAGTGTTGCCAATTTGCACTTTGGCATAATTAAGACCGAGTTCGCAATGCATCTTTGTGGACATTTCTAAGCTGAATCTCTCCTTTGGGACTAATTATTCCATGCTACAAAGTGCAAAGTGAAGGCATTCGGTTTACAGTGATTTATCACAATTAAATTGATTTGATGTGGAGTCAACAATGCACAATCAAATGTATTTGGTCAGGAAATGAAATTCTTAAATCCGGTTGAATATTCTATATAAATTCAAATAGGCTTTAAGGATCTTAATAAATTTGTTTTTTGTATGTAAAAATAGGCAAAATAGTATTTGTTTTAAGTTCTTAATTAGATCGTACTTTAGTTATTCCTCATTTCTTTAAATTCAAAATACATTTAAAAATCATTAATAGTCAAAACGAAAAAAGGAAAATGCCACCTGAACGTATTTAACAAGAAACGAACTCCGACTTGGTCGGATTCGTATAATACGCGAACTTTAATCAGTTCCTAATACATTTCACAGTCTTAAAAAAACTAGGAAGAGAGTAAAACAAAATTAAAATAAACGCGTCCTGTGCTAGTTTTATATATTTGATACCTTTATTGGAATATTTCTCAAATAACAATCTGATTTGATTCACTCCGACCTAATCCGACCAAGAGCCGACTCGTGAAACTTTAGTGAAACATGTTTTGTGGTTCACAAAATTGTTCGCGGTTTACAAGTATGTGATCAAATGTGGATTAAATGGAAAGAAGATTTTCAGAGCCGTTTGAGTTTTAAGAGCGAATGTTGTATAAGTGTGAAACGTTTGTGCAGAGCTCTGATTTTTAGGCTCACAGATACAAATTTGTGTTTGCGATCGAAAGAAATAAGTATATTTGTGGTATACCCGGTAGAATGGTCATGGTCAGTCTATGTCTTTATTTCATACACATTAATTGGGTTTACGTCTCTTACAAAAAACGGAAAGAGTGGCAGACCGACCGCACTTTTATTTTTAAATGTGTTTGTGACTGAAAATTTCAAGCAAATTTCATAGTCCTATTCAAAATCAATCGTATTAATTAACTAAGCTTCATTCACAGAATTGACAACTTGTATATATTTGTTTACAACAAAATCACCTCTTAAGTTATTTGATTTTTGAATAATTTTTTTATTTTCTTTTAATTTCATGTATAAAATAATAAAATNGCAAATTTCATAGTCCTATTCAAAATCAATCGTATTAATTAACTAAGCTTCATTCACAGAATTGACAACTTGTATATATTTGTTTACAACAAAATCACCTCTTAAGTTATTTGATTTTTGAATAATTTTTTTATTTTCTTTTAATTTCATGTATAAAATAATAAAATAATAAATTACATTGATTAAATTCTTGAACATTTCCACAGTATTAAATTTTTTTTTAACAGAAAAATTGAGTGCATAGAAAATTTGTTTGTTATAAGGATTTCAACAGGCTTTACTATTGAAATATACTTTGTATTTCAACAAATGGAAGTCTTTATCGAGCTTTCAGCACTCAGACAATTCATATGTTACTGGGGTAATACAATATTTTAATGAATGGTTGTTTATCATCGGCACTGGAGAAGTACCAGACAAAGCAATTTCCTGGAAATTGTGGATATGGCTCGATTGACACATCAATGTGCTGTTGTCGTTGTTTCTGATCGTTTAATTTCAATGGATTTATCCTATGAAAATATATTTGTACGGGAAAACATTTTATTTTCTATCGAGGTTTTTATAAAAACAATAGATTAGGATGAAAATTCGTTTTATTTTCAATTTAAATTTGAATTTATTGAATAAAAATATAGCTATTAATAGTTAAAGTTTTAAAGGAAATGGACATAAATGCCTTTATTCATATAAAAATAAATGAATAAGATCACTATAACGATGAACGATAACGTATCAGCAGGTGTATGATGGATGGCCATACGTATATCACTCAAGCTCTCCCTTCCTATCGCAATTGCTGGTCCAATTGTTATAGATATAGTAATAGTAAAAAATTATCTTAAGGTAAAAGTATGTAATGATGGGATAGGATAAAAGTGTTTTTTA
>JXOV01028438.1:0-17216 GCA_001014945.1 Clogmia albipunctata
CAATACAATGTTGAAAATAACTATTATTTACTTACTATTAAGTTGTCCCATATCAAACTTTACACTTTCAATTGGGCGAGTGATTATCGTTTGATCAAACAAGTATTGATTAGAATAGTTCTCTCTAATTAGTTCAGAAATTCTATATGTCATCATATCATTAGTAGTAAAATAGTTTCTATAATTATTGTAATAATAATTTTATAATTAGTGCATACATGTGGAAACTATTTTTTTTATTTATTAAAAAGTTATTTGAATATAAAACCAGATTACGCATTTGAATTAGTAGATATATTGAAATACAACATAGAGCATAAGATACTTATTAAAAATCATTACTAAAAATTTTAAAACTGGAATACAACTAGGTAAAAAAAACTAATGAACAAATTGAATTAAATCAATTGGTTAATTAAAATTAAGAACTTTTCTTCTGGTAAATTAAGTGATTTAAACATAATAAAGCAAACGAAAAACTCATTCTAAAATGCACATGAAATAAATTGAAGATTAGTTCCGAAAACTAGGACTTTTACATAAAATTGAAACCCAATGACTAGCCTTTCGGAAATAATCTTAATACGAAATCACAGAAAACAGGAATCCTTATTTTAGGATAGACATACAAGACTATTATACAATAATCGTTCCGTCCCTTGATGCAAACTATATATATATGTAGGATGGGTGGTGTGAAATAAAGTGTACTTCGAGCGCAGCGAGAATAAGTTTGACAAGCTGAGTGTGATCGACGAAAAGTGAGGTTGTGTGAAGAAATCGATCCTTATATTTTATCAAATAAACACGGAATTAACTGATGAAACTGGTTTTACTATATCCCACTGTCATTTCTACATAAAATTATTAAATGGTCCAATACAGTTAGTTACCTTATAAGAAACACTTCTTTTAAAGTGTCATTCCAGTAAGGAACTTGTGGTAGTCTTAACTTCAACCAACGGGTGTTAGACTTTTCGTGACTATTCGTTTTTCAGTCAATAAAAAACACCTAGACCGGTTGTAAACGGATCCAGTCAATCCTCCAATTTTTTTTTATATTTTTGCGCTATTACTTATAATTTGCTATGTATATTATTTCGCAATGTTATTGATATACATAATTAGAAACTTTTTCGCGCTTGAAAAATATCCGCCCAGGATTCGATCCTACGTCTTCGAGAAGGTCAGAAAGGGTGCTAACCACTTGACTATGGGCGGATTAATAGATTATAATAGAGTGAGATTACGTTTTAAAAGACTCTTATTTCGTGTTAAGACAAGTAGGGCAGAAAACTACAGATATATATCATACAATTTACTGATAATTTGCAGAAAAATACTTTGTATATCGAGTCGAATGTCATTTATTTTAATTAAAATGTTTTAGTATGACAAAAAAAACTGTTGTCGTAAAATTTGGCCCCTAAGCGTACAGTTTATTGTGGGGAAAACTAATAAAATAAAAAGTAATTTGCATTTAACTTCCTAATATATGAACTTTCCCGGATGTTCAGTTTTAGTAGTTTATAATACCTTCAAGTTATTATGACGAACGCACGTGATAATTTAATAATTTTAGTGAGCATACACAAACAAAGCTCTAATTAATTAGGATTGATTGCAGAACGGGTTTAAGTACCACCATGCCCGGGATAATTTCGTGATGATGTACAAGTGGCTGCCGGTGGAGGAGGCCAACATTCCACCCTATGCACATACGATGCTGGGGGTTGGGGCGATTGTGATCAATTCCCAGAACCAGATTCTGGTGGTTAGCGAGAAGAACGCCCTCGTTCCCAACAGCTGGAAACTGCCCGGAGGCTATGCGGAACCAAGTGAGTAACTCCTAATCGAATTTCCGTGTTTCCAATTAATTTCAGTTTTTGTTTAATCTCAATTCACTGGCGGTGTTTTGTGATTTTTTATTGAAATTTATTTTAAAAGCGTTCCATTCTTAGGTAAATTTTAATATGGTTTCCATTAAATCGACATTTTCTTTGAATAATATTGCAATTTCCTAAATTATTCTCATAATATGTTTGGTGTCTATAAAACTCAGATAAAATGTTACAATTTAGTTGGAAAAGTAAATTATAATGAATGAATTAAATATATGTTATGTGCTGTTTCAGATAGGAGAATATTTATTAAATTTAAAGGTAGGAAAGGAACTATTGAAAATATTCCGATATTGCTACGTTGTTTTCCAGTTTTTTTTAAGACACTTTATCTTATATCTTTAAGTTTAATAATATTTTAGCGGGTTTAAGAGATAGAACTCATTTAATTTTTATATTCTCAAACATATTCTCTCTTTTTATTTCTTTTATTCTCCGTTAACTTATTTTTATGAAAATATTGTTGTGTAATTTGAATTGTTGAAGAGACCATATCTATCCAGAAAGACCGGATATTTTCATATCACAATTTCCGTCCCCTAGCCTTTGAGATTCCAATCTCGTAACGTGCAAGGCAGCATGGTATTTTTTATGCCGTTAAACAACTTAACAGTGATTCCTCCGCCTTCGGGATCCCAAATTTTAACCCAGTAGGACAATAAATTTATCGTAACAGTTTCATTAACCTTATGAACGTACTTTCCGAGATGAAAATGGGCTTCATAGTGAGATCGATTTTTTATCGTATTGTGTTTGAAAATTTTTATTAAAAGAATATAGTCCCAGCAACGGTATCCTGGAGGCTCTTTGCCCAGTGTGTTATTCCATAGAAAACCCTTACTCATGTACTGTATGATTCAGTTTACCAATACGTATACATGTAATATGCATAGTAATACATATGCACAATATGTAATTGACTTATAAAAGATTTTAAACAGCAGACAAGAACAAATTGTTTTAAAATTTTTGCTACTGGGTCAAATCAATGACGGGTGAACCTGGCGATCTCCGCACAGTTTTTCAAAGTGGAGAATAAGTCTTGGCACTGCTACACTAATTTTTGGTCCATATATATAATTGAGCGATATTTGTACTAAATTACAACTGCAGCTAAAACTCCAGCTTCACATAAATAAGATAAGAAATGAAACTTCCCGAAACTAAATTTTCTTTTTGAGTAAATAACTTGAACTCCCTCTAATTGGATTAATCTTGCTTTAAGACCTAGGTACAGTTCGGGAACCCCTGCTCTATATTCTATAATTCAAAAGTTGCGTTAATTTTGGAACAACCTTTACAAAGATAATTAAAAACATTAAATTAGAGGCTTTAAATAAATTGAAGTTGCAGTTTTTTAAAAGAGTTTTATTATATTTTTGTTTAAATTCAATTAAAATATTGTTTTCTTCTCCAGAGGAGGACTTACCGGATGCAGCTGTTCGAGAAGTAGAGGAGGAGACGAATATAAAAACCAAGTTTGAGTCTGTGGTTTCGATACGACATGCCCACGGAGCTGGCTTCGGTTGCAGCGACATTTACTGTGTGATGGCCATGTCTCCTGCTTCGGACGACTGCGAGATTAAAAAGTGTGAGAGGGAGATCGCCGATTGCAAGTGGATGGACATGGACGAGTTTCTCTCGAATCCCGCTGTCCACGAGACGAATCGCAACTTTTTGCGGTCGTATTTGCATCAGAAGAAGAACAACATCAAAGTGGCGTGCCAAGAGGAGTTTCATCCGATTCTAAAGCGTAAATATCAAATATTTTCAGTGGCTTCAACGCTCCCTTCTTCCTTATGATGAAGCTTCCGAAACAAATACGTACTAGTTGTTATCAAGTTTTGTTGAGTTTTATTTTCTTTGGGTTCCTTTCGAAGGAAGCGGAAAAACGTTTGTAAATAAATTTTATCAAAGGGATGTACATCAAATGGAATTTCAATTGAATGGATTTTAAAAGTGAGTATATTTAATTTTTAGTAAGTTAAGATACTGCTTTAGAAAATTGAACCTAATGTAGTTGAATTTCAAAGGACAACTAAAAAACTTTTTCGGTTAATGAAAATTTCAAAAGGTTAGCCAGAGCTTAATTTGCTTTTATCAGCAAAAGTTTACAATTTTGTCAAATTTCTGAACTCAAATCTAATCTGTGAGAAATTTGCTATGAAATCCCTGGAGATCAAACTTTATGCTTAGCTTAATGGTGTCATTGTAATGGATTTAGAACTTTATTAGAGTGAAAAAGTGCAATAAATTTTAATTAAAATTCAATTGAGTAAATCATATGTGGTAAAACTTTTCTAATTTCAAATTCATGTTTAGTTTTAATTGAATTTAAAATTTCTTCGCCGTTTATGCTTGATATCTATAAAACTAAAAGAATGCTCTTCCAATTTACACACAGTATATCTCTATACAGACTACAACTCAATGTCATACCAGATTTGCAAATACTTAAATCAATTTAAAAAAACGTAAACCACACATTTCGCAAAGGTTAGCGTTATATCCGCACCCTCTTCTCTCCACTATGGGACATTTTGTAAACAATCTACTAATGAGTGTAGTTAGACAATCGTTCCACTAAGTCGACAAATTTATAGTTATTTATTTTTAACAAAGACATATTCATTAACTAAAATAAAAATTTTGGTGAGCATTTTATTCTTGTTAAAAAATTATGATTTTTCAATAACCTTAATAGGAACGTTGTTTTCATTTTACGGTTATACGAAACTATAATCGTTTTAACAATTTTGAATAGTTTTATTAGGCTTGTATAGGATTTTGAATTAATATCATATTAACTATAAATAAAAATAAGAAATAAATACGCCAACATTTTTTTAAACGGATTATTTTAAAAAATTGCCATAATATTGCTTAAAAGATATAAGAATTACAATGTGTAAATTTGTTAAAAAATAAAATCTTCTAATTAAAATTATTAATACAACTAGTCTAGGTTGATAGCCCGTGTGTTTTATAATGCTTATCGACCGGGTTTTTTTGCAAAACTATATGTATTTTTAAATAAATTAACACATAAATCTAAAAAAATCAGCGTTTATATTAAATTCAAATTTAAAATATTTTAATATTGTAAAAGACATTTGCAGATTAGCTCATAAATATATCTATGTTTTACTAAGTTATTTGAACATAAAACAATTTCTGTTTCCTTCCCTCATTATACGGTATGATGGGGCGGGGGATACAAAGTACTGCACAGTTAGTACGAACTATGAATTGTCAAATATTTTCGGGCTACAATAAATAATATTAACTTGTTGGGGTTTTCTTCCTGCACTCGAAGTATTTTTATGAAATTCGTTTTACACAACTCTTAAATCGATACGATAAATGCATAGTGTTTCGTTCATATTGTACAAATAATACATTTTTGTTGCGGAAGTTAATTGGCATTTAAATATTGTTAACTTTTGTATAAATTAATGATGGAATAAATTTCCATTATGTAAATTATAATGAATTTGTTATATTTTAACCTAATTTTAGAAATATAAATATGAAAAGCGTAATGAATACCGGATAATTAGGTACATGTTTCTATTATTTTTGGCAATTAAGAGCCATTTAATTATTTTGTTCACAATATCAATTCATTTATCAATTTATAATTGAAGTGAAAATTATGTTTCCATTTATTCTAATTGTAATACGAGTAGTAATTGAATTATTTAAATTAACTGCCGGAATTAACATTAAATATTTACTTGAATTGATAATTTGATTAATTATTTTTATAGAAACATGCACCAATAGTTATAGAACTTGATTATGGATCAGGATGTGAGGGATTTGTTATAATAATTTACATGCAACCGTGAAAACTGTGTAACAAATTCAAAATATGTTTTTGTTTACAAAGTTTTACACCCACGATAATTTTGTTAGAATACCGCGATGCCGATACAGCTGTACTCGTATTAGTAAATTATGCAGAAGCATGAGTTGAGGGCGGAATAAAACTGTATCAAGGATACTTTAAAATTGAATCAACAAGAAAATAAACACTTTATGGTTTTTGCTACCTTGACAGCACCAGATGTTATATCCTTTTTATACCTTCTAAAAGTGATTTTCAAGTTACGAGTATATGAATATGTAATAGTCTCCTTTATTTTAAATTAAAGGTTTTATTGTTTTAGTTACCAATAAATATAGTTAATGATATTTTGTATATTTAGTTAATAAATGCAAACTTAATTATATATCTTCCGCCGCTTACAGCTTGATGTGAGCTAACGTGTCCTCTGCTCTGGAGACAGATCTCCAGATCTCAAGATTTGCCAGTCTGTAGCTGCTTTATCACTGAGAGTTTTCGTTTCTTTGCCTTATGGAAACCAGTCCCGTGATATGAGTAAAAGTCAACACCATAATTTTTTATGTCGTTGATAATAATGTTGTGATTCATCCATTTTTAGAATCATTCCCGGTGCAAAGAAAAACCCTTTATACAGAATCCCGTCAAAATATTTGTCTGATAGAGTTCCCTTCAAATAAATTTCCCAGTCTTTCTAGTGATCCCTTCTTGGCTTACTGATTTCTCAAGGGTAATAACTTTATACAAATTGCTCAGTTTAACACTTTAACAATTGAAAATACTTCTTCATTCTCCAGCTATCATCTCCCGAGTTACGGTCCAAACTCTTTACAAATTTAACTTACCTCTTCCTCAATCGTAAACAATGGCATTTAATAGATAATTGTACTGTACTGTCAGATCATTTAAAATATCAGTTATTAGTAAACTTAAAGGCGTTACATTAAAATTTTCTTTAATAAAGGCAAGATACCTTTTCTGTTTAAAGAGTAAGTGAAAAAGCGAAATTCAATTGTCTTTGGATATCATTTGCCCGATTTTGGTAATAAAGCATGTACGATTTTGAAGGTTAAGTCTGTAATTTTTTATTCATCCTTTCCTTTTCCCCACACCTTAATTTTGTACAAAATTATAAAATTTACCACCCCTGTTAACTCCTAATTGTTAATATATTTTTCAAACTTCTAATATTTTCTTATTCCGCCTCTCGATAATTTAATTCGAATCTCTGCCTAATTCCCTACAAAATCTCTTGATATTTCGAACTAAATCAATACAATTTTATGTTCTCGGTGATTCGAACGAAAATAAACCTCTGCTATTTAACAAATTCACTCTGTAATTCGAACTCATCGACGACTATCCATATAAAATAACTGTATTAAATTAATTGGTGGAAGATTCACTCCTAGGATAAGAACAACGGCAGCAAGAACAGCTCTGGTTACGTAAGCTACTGTCTTGACATCTGGTGGCTGGTAAAAAACGATAACCAAACAGAAACAATTATTATGAAAATCAACGAGGTGAGACCGCGCAGTCCTAACTAGGTGATTTAGTTAATTAATCAAAGAGTATTACTTTTCTATCAAGGTTATGTAAGTTATTCAATAACTTTCTAACTTAGAATGTTATTAATTTGTTTTTTTTTTTTTAAACTTTGAAGGCTTTATAATAGATATTTGTAATTAATTAATAAAGGGTATGGCAATGTTAAGTGCCTTGTCGCATGTTATGATGAAATATCACACATGGGGGCTCTTTACTGAGGCGTTGACCACAGTTATTAATCTTTATGCTACCAATTTGTAAAAGTGGTTTGACAACTATATTGCTCTAATATAACCTTGAAGTGTTTTTATGGACTTTTTGACTTATTGCAAAAATTATTAATAGATTTTGTGTTTCTTTTTATTATGTGTATAGTTTTATATTTAACCATTAATTGCTATAAAAATTCCTTAGGTAATTAATTCAATTTTCAATTATATAGATACGAGTATTTTTAGTTTAATGATTACAAATTTGAGTGTCGTTTTGGGAATACGCCTTTTAACGTTTTACGTCGCATTATCTGTTTGTTTGATAAATAAAATGAAAACCCCTTAACATGTTAACATATTATTGACAGACATTTATATCATATCATACTTTTATGTTTATATGCCCACTTCAATAAATGGATAAAGAAGAACAAATAAATAGAAGTATCAACGTTGTTGTATTAAATAAAGTATGGCAAATAATAGGTAGGTAAATACTTGAATCCGTAAAAAACATTAGGGATCAAGAATTCAAAGTTTTTCCATTGAAGATACACGCTTATTCTAACAAGATTTATTATTAGAGTTTACAAATTATAGCCATTTATAGAAAACTTTTATGTGCAGATATTGTTACAATTTTAGGACGTTGTGATGAAATATCAGAGGGGATTTATGGGCGTTCAATAATAAGATGAGAATATACTATATACAAGGATTTGTTCTGAGGGAAATGATGGTGCATAATGGTGAAATCGGTCGATTGATAATCGCCAATCATTATTTTGTCAATTTTATTAGATTATATATAATGTTGAGTTTCGGCAATTGATATTCTATATGTATTTGTATGTGTGTATGCGAGTATGAATATTTAGTCTGAATAAAGCGATTGAACGTATCATAATATTTTTAAATTATTTATATCGGCAAAACAATAATAACACTTAATGGATTTTGTAACGGTAGTAATCCACAAAATTAAGGTCTTTAAAGGAAATAAGCTTAGATACATATTTGATTAGATATAGATTTTAATCATAACTTTACTTATTTTAAATTCAAAGACTTTCCATCTAAATTTTGGCTCGAGTTGGAAATTGAATAAAATATCAATTAGTTTGAATAACAATCTTAAGGTTTCATCTAAAGTTATGGAGCCAAATATTAATTGGCAAAGTTTTGCTACTTTGGACTTGTATCTTTGTTTGATGTTGTGATTATGGCAATCAAAAGTCTTCCTAAAATGAAAGCTGTTTCCTAATTAACAGCGAGTTTTGGGAATATTTCACATTATTAAATCTAAACCCAGAGGATGCTCTGTGTATATTTTCTTTATTCAAAATAATTGTTTATAACTCAATAACACAATAATTCATAATTAACTATCAAATAAAAAACCTATCCTTTTTACAATTCTATTAATGATCTTGCATAATTCGTCAATGGTAGATGATTCAAGACGATTCTATTCAATAAATAAAATAATTACAAAGCATTTTGAAAAGAGTTCAAGTGAATTATTAGGGAAGAGATGAAGTACAGAAGGGAAACACTTATCTGCTCGTTTTGGTAATGTACTCCACGCCACGCCTCGACGAATGAAAGGACGATTGAATTTAGGAATCATCAAATTAAGGTAATTCAATTATTGTTAATATGCCATTGCATTCAACGAATTCTGAAAGAGACTATTTTATGTCCTTCTTTTATTCACCATAAGAGGCTTACAAAGAGGACAACAATCAACTTAATTCAATTTTTAATGATAATAAAAAATTCTTTTATCAAACACACCTGAAAAAATTCTTTAAAAAATTATTTTTTAAAAGCATTTATTAATACACGTATGATGGGTTTTGTATAATATTTTTCATCATATTGTTTGAAATTTTGAAATTAACTGTGGGAGTCAATGTCTTGACATAATTTATCTTTACAAATATCCGACGTTAACCTTTCCCTTTTAAATGAAAATATATTTCATCAAATTAATTTTTTTTAATAATTTCTTTAGAATTTATTAAATTTCAAAAAGAGATTGGGTTGATGTCATCAGCAGCAGATAAACTTGTTCCGTGAATTCGTAACATAACCAAATTTTGAAGTACACTTATTTAATAATATTGAGTTATTGATTATAATCAGAACCCTCTGCACACAAGTCAATTTTTATAAACATGGGGGAAAAAGTATTGGAATGTCTCACATGAAGCTTTAGACCTTGAGTGTGTTAAATTCGATCGTTCACGGAATTATTATCTTTTATTGTAATGCATTTTAAATGTTTAAATTTAATAGTTATATATAATGCCTAATAGTAAACGTCAATTTATAGGGATTATCTACTTTAATAGTATTTTAATGTGATATATTTCTAGAAAAATTGAAACCGAAAGCTCTATTAACACGGTATCTTCTTTATTTTAACAAAGTTAAGTGTGGTGTTCTTATTTTTAATATTGTATTTTGAAAATAAATTTGATAATTCTATGAAGAATTCGAATTGATAATTTATTAAAAACTTATCGACCTCATTTGAGTAATTTAAAGTGAATTTAATTTATTGATTGGTTGAATTTACTAAATTTTGTCATTGCTGTTTATCTGGGTCGCATTTGATGCCTGTTATGGGCATTTTGTGTAATTCCGAAATTGGTCAAGGCTCCAAAGTTTTCGTAATCCTGATTTGATGTGTAAATAAATCACGGCATATAGTGGGATACGTACAGTATCTGTACGGATATCCTACACCATAGGAAATGTAATTAACCGACGACTTAATTACCTTGACAGTGCCATTATTAATCCATTTCTTCTTATTTTCATTAGAACATACACCTACACAAAGTTAATTCAAACAAATAGATTTGTATAACATAAAAGAATATTCGTTGAACCCGTTAAAGAAGTAAGAAGAGTAATTACATTTTTTCTTAACAAAATTATTTTTTTTATTTTGCATATATAATTTTAATTTGAATAAGTAATGACTTTAGTAAAATTCATATTTACTATATTTAAATTATTATTGATTTGAGGGTTTTTTTTCTTATAAAATTAGGCAAAGTTGAGGAAGGGAGAACGAAGCACTTTTCAAAGATGAATTAAATATATGAGTAAGTGGGGGACCAGATCTTAAAATTATATGGTCGTTTTATGATTCGAAACTTCCGGCGGCAAAGTGCCAAATGTCTTATTGTAAAATGAGAATAATGAAACCTTCGTGCCTGTAAATCGGGATAACAGCACAAAAGTTTGGCGTAACTTTTCTATTATTATGATGACCTATTTAAATTTTACCGACGAGGCTAATTCAATTTGATTTTTATCCTAAGTAGGTCAACCATTATTGAGGGCTGTTATTGAATATTTTATGCGAATTTCAATTCGTTTTATTGGTTTTTGCGGTCATATTAACCGAAACCAATTACTTTTTTATTCGGTAATTATTAATCAAAATTAATAAACCACATTGATAAAAAGATGGGAACGGTTTATATAATTCATATATATCTTAGCGAAAACAAATTATGATATTAGAACAAATTATTAACTTATTTGAATAAACGGACAATCAAAAATTGAAATTTATTTTCTATTGCATTGTTGTTTGTGTTAAGAACAAACTTTTTCTGGTTATATTAAAACTTGTTGTTCATAATTTAAATTTTGTATAACAAGATTAACTGTTATTTGCAAAAATTAATTTGTTATTTAATTTTGATGTTGTATACCACTAGGGCTTTTTCTTTATTATTAAACTGTTAATTCTATGGCTGTTTTCACCAAGTTGATTAAATTCATTTAGAAGTAATTTCGTAATGATTGTATGTACTATGGGTAAAACTGTAACTGCATATCTTATTAATGCACTTGGAATTCGATACTTTTTTTAAACATTGGATTGTTCAAATAAACAAAAAAAACTTACTGGGCAAGAAAATGTCGTAAGATATGACTTATCTATTTCATCATCTAATTGTAGAAATACTTGTTAAATGTTTGTAAAACTTGTATATTATACAGCTTTTTTAAAATTTGCTACTCTCGCGACTTTAAAGAGCTCTAGTGTCTAATAACACCTCATCTTATCGACCATTTATGAATAAATGGCTATAGTACTATTTTGCCTCATGTTTGTTGCATATTTTGCTGATATTTTTGATTAAGTTTATGGTCATAATGACACCCAATTTTAAAATGTTGTATGGACGATTTGAAGGAAATTTAATAATCTCTACATTGCAATAGTTTAATTAGGATATACAGATATGTTAGTTAGCTGCGGCGCGTAATAGTTTCTTTATCGCCAAATATAATCCAAAATGAAATGACTATATAATGTGTTTGTCGATATTAGGGCTGGAAGAAGCAGAAAGATACAAATTTACCATAGCCATCATTAACTTATCTGAATTAATAAAAAAATAAATTTCCCTTTCAATTCCTATAAGGAACATGGGGGGTCTTAACCTCAACCAACGGGTTTTCGACATTTCGGTGACTTTGTTTTCAGTGTATTATTAGTCAATTAATAGCACCTAGACCAGTTGAAAAAGGATCCAGTCAATCCTACCCGCCCAGGGATCGAACCCTTGACTCCGAAGAGGCAGCCGGATGCGTTAGCACATCGGCCCCGAGACAGATTATCTGAATTAATACATATTATATATTATTTTTCAAATTTTAGAAATTCAGATTTTCGGTTTTTTATGTGAGTTACCGTGACTGACTATGAAATTGCGAACTAATTTTCCAAGATCCGTAATATATTTCATATTGTTTAACTACTCCCATTAATAAATTATTTAAGCACTACCCTATAATATATACTTTTTTTCCTTTTTAGTCGCAATTTTCAGAAAATGAATGAAATATTTGCAAATCTTAAGTCATAAAGTTGTAAACTTTGATTGATATTTGTTTATAAATTGAAGTTTCTGCGACATCTATTTCCTAACAAATCCTGAAATTGTGGATGGGTTTATTGCCTAAATCCTGACTGTACATTTATCATAAAATGAAAGTTTTTTCTGTACATTAAAAGTTATTAAAAAGCAATTAAAAGTTATTTTTGGGACAATGAATGGGACTAATGTTACTATGCTGAGCACTTTAAATTTACAAATGAAATTTAATTGTAAACTCTTTTAATTGAAACCGAACCATTATTAGCATAAGAGCATTTAAAGTTTATGAAATGATAAATGAAAGTAATTAATAATTTGTATATCTTATTAAATCAAGATAAAAATAACAGCAATCATTAAATAATGGCAAGGGATGATGGGAATATTAATTTTTAGAATATGTTATTTACCAATATAGTTTTGTGAAATAAATAAATAAAAAATAATACAAGTATTTGTACTAAATGGATTTAATATCATAAAACACAAAGGTAACATTTTTTAAAAAAATAACTCTTCTAAATCATAAGTTACCAGACTTCAACCACCAGACGCCTCCATTACAAATATTTACACACCAATTACGAATTTCTCTTAAAATTACTTCTTATTTCAAAATAGTTTTAATTAAAAAAAAAAATAAATTTTCCCTTTCAATTCCTGTAAGGAACATGGGTGGTCGCAACCTCAACCAACGGGTTTTTGCGACATTTCGGTGACTATTTGTTTTCAGTGTATTATTAGTCAATTAATAGCACCTAGACCAGTTTGAAAAAGGACCCAGTCAATCCTATCCGCCCAGAGATCGAACCCTTGACTCCGAAGAGGCAGCCGGATGCGTTAACACATCGGCCACGAGACAGATAGTTTTAATTAGGATAATTTAATTCTAAAGTTTTAAAGCTATTTTTTATTTTAACAATGGGAAATTGAATCATTTTCGTTAATTAAATCAATTGAAAAATGGGTTTTTGTAAAAATATATGAGTCAAATCACCAAATATATGTTTAACAATATACAATTGATTAGTGTGAACTTATTTTAATTCAATTCAAAATTAGTGTATAAAAAATTGACATAAATTTTTTATGTAAATCTAATTCAAATATTGAATGCAATTTTTTCGTACCCAACCAGACGCCTCCAAGTTGGGAGAAATTGAAGTCTTTTAATTGGTATTTCGTACTTTGAGACGCTGAAAAATCTATAAATATTACAGTTTCAAATATAATTTGCCGGATTCTTACTTTTGGGAGTCATTTTTTAAAGCTAAGAATTGGCATCACAGGGTTAAATAATCTAGTACCAGACACTCTTTCAGTATGACGGTGATACTGTCCATTAATCTGACGGGGAAATGTTGTTTTGCGGTGGATTTGTTTTTGTTTGGTTTGGTAAATTGGACCTAACTGATGGCCACAGAAGTTTATCCCAACTTTTGTTTACTTGGGATTGACCTAATTTTGATGGAAATCTACAAAGCTCATGCCATTTTTCACACATCCCCTCGTTGTAGCCGTAAATAGGTCATTTACTATCATTCAAATTGAAATCGAAACGGAGAAATTGGGAAATTGAATACCAATCAGTGTCGGTTTCTATTGTCAGAACTAATCTGCACATTAATATGTATAATAAATAGTGTTTTCACAATATCTGTCTCAATGACACAACAACCGGTGTTAGTCTGGGCTATTGTTTGTGATGATGAGCTCAAATAATAAATCTGGGATTTTTTAGATAACTTTATAATATATAATTATATTTGCATTAAAATATATGAATTGAATTATTAAGTCGCATAACTAGGTTCTTTTCGGATTTGGTGACTCACTCCTCGGGAAATGGCTTAACTTAAGCAATTAAGTGGAATAAAACATAAGAAAACCAGGCGACAGCGCTATCTCTTCAAAGAACAAGGATCGCTTACAGATTTTAGAAGTTGAACACTGGATTTCACAATTACAAAATTACACTTTTATTTGAATTATAAACATTAACAAAATTGAAATGAATTATAAACGTACTTTGTGATGAACTTATATATCTTATTGAAATATGAAACTTTACTGATTAAAAAATGAGCAAGAACTTAACTGAAGAGATTTTAACTAATTTAAACGTGTGAGCCTAAACTCATCTTACAAAATTAAGGAAGAAACTATAATATTACATACAAATTAATAATAATGGTCATCTACAAACACAACTACAATAATACATTCTCTTCCTGCGAGTAGCCAAATTTGAATACAAATTAAAATCCTTAACAAATAAAACAAATTCTTAATATGAACACCATTTGACTATTATTCCTAATCTTATTATAATTAAACTTTACGCAAAGTTAGACCTCATATGAATTGCAATGACCCATCATTTAAACTGAATCTTTAAGTCACAATACACAATACCTTCGAATTGAAATTTTGTATTGTTAAAAATTTACATTTATAAAAGGACTATTAGCTACACCTCCTACAAAATCAGACTTATTCTCGAAAACTAATCTTTGAAATGCCTTTAAATGAAAATACCAATATTTTTTTTAACATATGAATATGGGAAAGTCGATAAAGACATACAAATCAGATTGCAAATACACTGAAAAATCAATATTATAAGATTCGAAATGAAAGAAAACAAATTTAGATTAACACGATCCAACAATTTTACTTGTATTCTTAAGTCTTCTTAAATTTCAACGTGGGTGTTTCTAAGAAAAAGTTTAATCAACAATTCAATATGAATTCATAGAAGTTGTCGAGTTAATTCATACTTCTGTGAATTTTAGGGCCACTGAACTTGACAAATGTAATTTCAATGGGCGCTCAACACTTGTCGTATTAAAGTCAAATAAAATTGGTGCCAAAAAGTCTTCCCTTAACAAAAGGCATTGAAAACTAATGCAAAATTGAAACCACATTATGCTGTGAAAATATTCCGCTGAAATTATTAAATATTTTCAAAATATTTCAGGAAAATGCGGCAAGAATTTCCTTATTTATCACAGCTGTTGAGATGAGTTATTTATTAAAGTTTAATTCGGTTATACGTCTTATTAAGTGTCTGACACCCTAAAGTTATCACGAAAGATGATACTTATATGTATTATATATAGAAATTTGCACGATAATTTTGGATGGATTTCTTACCACATCACACATGTGGTATTTCACATGCCAAATTAATAACACAAGGTTTATGGAAATTGGAAAATTAAAGGCATACCATTTTACCTACATTTCTATAGATTGGAGAGGTTTAAAGTACGAGTAATAGAACGAAGGTTTTTGATATCAATAATTGATGAATATAAATCAAACATTATTTTGAAGGATTAAAGTTGATTTTTGTGCAATTCCGTATCAAAAAGAAGCCTTTTTTTAAAACAAATTGGTTCTGTAACGGTTTATTTTTTTGCACGGAGTGCTAAAATAATTCAAAATTTGCACGCAAATAGTCACCAATTTAATGAAATTACATATTTTTGTCATAACCATATCTCGACCCATTATTATTGAAATGTTTCGTTGAGAGTATTTCCATCAAACTGTAAAAAACACATTGTGTCTTACTTGTCACCAATTTAATGAAATTACATATTGTTGTCATAACCAAATTTATTATTTAAATATGACAATTTTGTTGTGAGTTGTTGTTCCACAATTTGAAAAACTGTTGCGAACCTTTTTATTAGTAATTATTGATTAACTGATATTTTTTTCAGAATTACACAAAATAGCGTTCAATACACATGTGAAATTGGTTATTACAGCACTCATTTACCTATTTTGACGAGCGCAACGAGTTACATAGTAAATTCGTGCTGTAATAACCTCTATTTCACCACTTGTATCGAAATATACTAATATGCATTGGTTAGGTAAATATTAGTAACTTTTTCAATATTATGTGTTATTTTCTTAGCCCTTAAAATTGTCTGTATTTATTAGACAGAACAATTTCTTTAAACTAGTGTGTAACTATATATACTTTTTACTCTATTTTATAGACCTAATGTTGCCGGTATACGATATTTAAATAAAATAGTCGACTTTTACATTTAAAACATGAGTATGAAATTCATTTCACATAATTTTATGCATTTTTATCGTATCAAATTGATATTCTAGCAGTCATAATTGCAATTTTTACAGCACTAGAGCTTTAAAGAATTTTTTTTATAGTTTTGAATTTTTAAATATTGGCTTCATTCATAGCTTTAAAGGATCTATATGTACCATATAATAATTAACGTCCGCCGGCTAGAAGCACAGCTTGCTAAATTCATACAAAAAAGACAGTTTGCTTTGTTTTCAACTATGTTTTAAACTGCGTCAGCTTTAAATGTATTGTGTCTGGTGATTAACAAATTGACACGTTCGCCACCTAGTAGAATATTTTTTAACTAAGTGAATTAAATTTAAAATGGATTTTTTTTCTTTAAAACACGTTTTACACAGGATCTGGAAGATGTGTCATGAATAAAATAATGTCAGTTATCAGATTTTATAGTAAACCTTCTTAAAATTTTAGTTTTACCAAAATTTTAATTTAAATCCATTTAATTAGGATTGTGGGATCAACCCAATTATGATCACCCGTCGATGGAGACGCCGAAAAAGTGGTTTGCCTAAATTCAGGGGATTGGAAAAATTTTCATAATGTTTAGAGAGGGAGCTGGATATTGTAGTTAAACAGACAGAAAATATGAATTTGAAAAATAAATTAGTTAAATTGTTGGTAGANAGGATTGTGGGATCAACCCAATTATGATCACCCGTCGAT
>JXOV01028513.1:0-12031 GCA_001014945.1 Clogmia albipunctata
TTAATAATTGCTCTATTTTAAGTTTGTAGAGGGCATAAAATGGCCAGTAAAAGAAAGATTCCATTGACATGCAATTTTATTATCTAATCATAACAATTAATTGGGAAATTGTATTTTAAAAAGGGCACGGATTGTTGTTGTACTTAAACGTACAAAACGAAAAAAACTATTTGAAATTTCCCAAATATATGTAAATCGTTCCAAAAGGTTTGCCCGGTATTTAGTAGATATCAAGTAACACGTAGTTATTTTACCGTGTCAAAGTGCCTTCTTAAGAAAGTAATTAAAATTTTTGTTCTTTCGTCTCTCTTTTCAACATCGCTTTGAGTTTCACAATGCATCACTTTATCCCACTAGTGAAAAAAAAGAAAATGATATCCTGATATTCTATGAACAAAATTTTCTCAATATAAAAATTCGGGCGACATTTTAAACACTAAATTATAACGGTCATATCCATCGATTAACGTTAAATATTTTTTAATTAGTTTTCGTGCCTATTTTAATAAAATTTTTAAAAAATCAACGTCCTGATAGAATGCAAAATCCGTTTTTTAGCTCGGAAACAATGAAAAACCGGCCTAACGGCTCGTATTTCACACTTGGTTCCTCGTTAAAAAACCGGTTATTTGAAACCCTTGTAGCACAACTATTTTAAAATACTAACTTCTGCTATTTGAAAGTAACTTATCCAAAATTATTCACAATAGTAATTATTTTTTAAGAATAAAACAATGGGTGTTAAAAAATGAGGCTTTTTTTCTTAGTTTATGAATTAAAAGAGGGTCAAATCATCAAAGCAGAAAATAAATTTAGTAAACAATCTTATTAGCCATCTTATATAACCAGGGTGTATGTTTGCATATTCCCCGGAATTATAAAACAAAGTATTATTAAAAATACATTTCTGATATTTCTTGTAATAAGAGTCGCATAGATGGGCTGAATTTTAAAATGAATCAGTGTTTTATAAAAAAAACATTTTTATTATCGTTTTGTACAGGTAAAAAGGTCAAAAAGTAACACAAAATTCCACTAGTGAACAAAGGAACATTGTGATTTTCGAACAAATTAATTCAATTTATAAATTTATTTTTATTCAGGCAATTAACTGTTGAAATTTTTTTTAAAAAAACTTTAACAGGTAATAAATTTGAAAACTAAAATTTTATTCATTTTTTTACCTTTAAAAGCTGTGTCTGGGAGAAACTGTCTGCATCCACCAGTGAAGGACAATCGGGTTCGGAACTGTAAAAGAAAAAAAATCATAAAATTCCCCGTCTTCAAAAAAACAAATACAAAAAAACAAAGTACGAGCCATATCAAAATTTGTCGACCGTGAAAAATACCGGTCTTTGAATCAATTGTTTTTTCTTTCGGCTTTACAAGTCAGCAGACATATTTTAATCACATGATTTTGGCGCTTTTCGGCAACAAATGAGGTGAATGAACATTTGAATTGGCCGATTAAATACTGTTTAGGTGATTGCAGTTGCCGCGAAATTTATTCAAAGGCCACTTCGATACTGAATTTCTCACTATTATGGCCAAATTATGTAATTCAATGTCAAAAGTGATGATGATTTAGGCTCTTCGATTGTTTTATTAATGCTCAACGACGATGATCGAATTGATCTTCAAAACAATTACTATCATCAATTATTATAGTTTTTATGTTGATTAATTGCCGGTTACAATTGAAAACTTTTATTGAATATAAAATTAATTTGCGATCATGTTTTCCTTCGATTTGGCCAACCATATTTCTGCAAAGATTATAACTTGTACATTTTATTCTTATGTTTTAATTTAATTTTACAAAGGAAGTAATAATTTGTATATAAGAACTATAGATAAATAATAATTCTTCTCATATATTTTTTTAATTTATAGCTGAGAATATTGCATGTAAACTGAATATTCATTAATAATATTTCAACCTTTCCAGTTTTTTTGCAAACTTTTTTTTTAATGACTGCAACGTTAATGTGAGAAGAGATTATATAAATCTATACGATTTAAACCAAACTCGGTTAGACTTTTTGCTGTTTTATTTTATACCTATTTTTTATCAACGCTAACTAGCAATGAGGTTGTATATGTAGTACTATGTGGAAGTAGTGAAACGTCATTGGTTGGGCCGTCATTAATTCTTTTGATTTGATAATTTCGATACAAATGTCTTCTTTTAAAGTAAAATCAAGTAGTGGGGGCCGATTGTCAATTTAATAGGGAGATTCAGAGCCAATAAATGAAACACCTGGTTCCAAAAAAACCTATACCTACAACTGTAGTTAAATCTGATACGTGCAATAACAACCTAAGACAATATTCTTTGGTTCTAAAGTGCTTAATATTCATTATTCTCCGCCAATCAAAATCATTTCACTCAATTAGGTCGAAAAAATATTAAAGTATTAAAGAAATAGTGCTGAATTCGAAGCAATTTAGAAGTGACAAAAGTAATAGAAGTTTTTGGTTATTTTAAATATTTTTTTAATTATGAGATATCATAACTTATATCAGAACCAGAAATTAAACATTCAATGGTGGCAAAATAAAGTAAATATTTATTTCGGGAAATCAAAAAAGAATGACACGGAGTCTCTATAATCTCAAATGGGAGTGTTTGAAACTGTTCAAGTAATCTCTACTTAAAAGTTATTTATACAGCAAGGTCGATAAGGTAGAGCATTATTAATCAAAAGGCCCGAGTGACAATTAAAGAAACATTCGTTGTCTTAAAATCAAATTTAAATTGTTCGTCTCCCTCACATTGTTTTTCTTTCCGATAACATCCGATGACACAGTCTCAAACACTCACATACTTCCACAAATACAGTTAAACCCTACATAACAAAACTGGCGTAGTTATAAATTTGATCGATTTCTTTCACGCAGGTCACAGTTTAATAGAAAAGAAAAGGCATTAGTGCTTTAAAGTTTTCTCGGATAAACAAATTTTAGTGTCATAATATCGACTTTATATAACTAAAATACATAAAAGAATTTTAAATAGAGGACTTTGAAATATTGCTAGTTAAAAATTTTTCTATGTATTAAAGGAAAAATATCAAATATAAAGAATATTTGATCAAAATAATCAATGAAATAAATTAATTAGGAGTAGTAAATAAAAATTTGGTTCTATAGAACAACACACACTTTAAAATGTCCTAACATTAGCTGAAATAAAAATTAAAGTTGGATTTTAAATTTAAAAAACATCTCTAAAAATACAAGATTACACTCTGTTAGACTATGTTTATTGTAAAATATCTATGTATAGATACGATTTTGGGCACAAAGAGAGAATATTCAACACTGTTACTACGATCATTGTCCGATAAATCCAAACATTAAAAACGAGACCATCGAACAATTACAATTGAAGATTATAGTTATGAAATCGTGCAAGAAAAATATAATTACACAAACGAGCCCAAAATTTAAGAAGAATCAAATATGAAATAAAATTGTAAAAACCATTGCTGATTCCTGGAGTCAAACAATTACTCATTCACCTCTATATAAACAAAGATTAACATGATCCAAATTTGACAAATATGTATACTTCACTTTTGCTGTGATTAAAAAAAATGATTCAGAAGCTTGTTTGACGAGAAAACAAAACGATTTAGGTTTTAAACATGGATTAAGATGATAAATTTGTCTTTGGATCAAGTGAGTAATTGTCCAAGTAGAATAATTTTATTCTAAATATAGAAGCAGACTATCAATTATTAAAAGTTAGGGTGTATAAAAATATATCATATAAAAAAATTATAATTGGTATTATGAAAACATAGGTCATGGGGAGGAGTGTTTAAGCGTCATCTTTGCACTCTAAGGAATTATGACGATTAAACACTGTCAAGAGAACACATACATAAAATCCCCGGTCGGAGAGCTTTTGATTCTACAATCCCAACCCTATCATCAAACTAACCAATTGAAACCCGGACTAACAAAGCGACTCTACCAAACTTCAATCCGGAACCACAAGTGGATGAATGAGGGAAGTTGATAATCGACGTCGTAAGACCAATAATCGATTATAGAGAAGCTCCTTATATGTTTGTGAACTATAGCTCCCGAGTGTGGCTTTAATGCTCAACCCAATATAACATAATATAATGAAGTTATTGAACTAATCCAATGAAAATTCATAATTTATGTTACATTGAAAATAATTAATAAAGTTATGTTTAAAGTATAATAAATTCCTGTATTCAATTATTTTTTTTCATTTGTATGTAATTAATGTAATAATATTTACATTTATAAAATAAACTCTAACATTGTACTTTAGAGAGATAAAACAAATAGAGATTATGAATAAAGATAAAACCATATAACATGAAAATATTTATATAATCATTATGGATATTTGCATAACCTGAATCCGAGCAAACAATGGTCTTAGCTCAATTAACTTTTGATAATAGAAATTAGACTAATAATTGCAAATTAATGGATTTGTATTAAAATAATAAAGTTCAATAAAACTGCAGGTAATTAAAAACCACACACACATAATTGCGTTTCCATAATTGCTGATTTAATTATTTGAGTTCAAATATCATAAGATGGAAATTCCATGTTTTAGGCCAAGCTCGAGATAAAAACCCATAGTGTTTGAATTGAGAGCTCTAATCAAATTATTTTAAAGCTGATTATAATAATCTAAGGCAAAACATGCAATTTTAGATTGCTTGTTGTAAAAGCTTCTCAATGGCACGTACCTAGAAGTTAGAACCACCTTCAATTACATTTAGCAAACCTTAAATAATCTGTTGTTTATGTTTAAGAAAAAGTTATTTAGGTATGGAAAATAACCCCAACGATCAATTGATTTTACACACCTTTCGACATTGTTTTTATCATAAAGTTTCAATTTTATTTAATCGAAATCCATTTTATAGGCTATTAAAATAAACACGTGTTTGACAAGCCATAAATATACAGCCACAAGCTTCTGCATATTGATTAAATTATATGTGATAAAATGAATTTTGCAATTTCACAAAAGAAAATCTACAATGTAATCGCACAATATTTTGAATTTATTCAATCGGTGAGATATTCAATATAAAGGGTGTCCCAAAGTTTATCTTTATGTGCATTAGTTAGGGTTTTGTATGGTATAACACATGGGCAAATATCCCCCATTTCCTTTTCATAAAATTTAAGACCAATTTAAACAACAATCGTCTCATTTTCACCTCGAAAACTCAACCAAAGCAGAATTGCTAAATTTTGAGTGAAAAATCGAATAATGATTATTAAAAAGGCTCTCCCTCCGATGTCATTGGAAATTGGTTACCCGAAAATATGACTTGAACAACTATTACGATAAATTTATTGCAATTCTTCTTCTACAACTCAACAACCGTTGCCGGTTTAGGTCTAACCAATTGGTTTTACGTTAACATAGTTTTCCAAATGCCATATCAATTCATTTGCTAATCTTTAACAATTGACAATTAGATATTTTGATAACGAATCATTATTTGTTATGATGGGATTAGCACCATGAACAAATGATTCTATAGAGCCTTTATGTACTATTACCAGTTTTTTGCCACCGAAACAGTACACACATACTACAAAGAAGACGTCCTTTCATAACTTTCATCAGTATTCATTCATTAAATAGCAGCAGATTACTAGTATTATAGAAAGATCCGGCTTATCTATTCGGTTCTGTGCACTCCATTCAAGCTTTGAAAATCTGTCGAATAGTATTGACGATGCTAGTTGCTTTTGTTAGATTTATTTTTAACAAATATTAATAATAGAACGTTGTTAGTGAATACGAGTAATCAAATTCGAAAAAAAATTACGGTCTGTTAAAATTATTGATTTGTTAAGACAAAATTTTAAAAATAATGATATGGACGACGTGTATTTATAAAATAGAACACTTATTGAACTATACTATACGTGCGACGAAATCATCGAAATTATACAGGAAACGTAACTGTATTTAGTTAAGATCAGAATTAAGCAGCTTAATCTTGTAATTTAACGCCTTCAGACTTGATTTTTTGCGTTAAATTTGGTGCACCCTTTATTTTTAATTTAAATGATTTATAGATTTAGCTGCTGAATTTTGAGTAAATTGCAAATACACAATTATTAAATTAAATTATTACGATATAATGAATGGATTGCAAAAGAATACTCGTTTATTTTAAACTTGTAATCACTTTGCAGTTCATGCAAAAATTCGAGATTTTCGGACAAGGTCGTATTTAGTTTTTGTACGAATTATTTTTTGTCGAAATTAATTCACTACATTTTTAACATACATATCGATTTTTTACCTAAATGGAATTTATTCACGTCTTACATCTCAGTGACATAACGTAACCAAATATTTTAAAACCAGTTATAAGTTTTTACTTCCCTTTCTGTTGTGATTATTGATGAAAAAATAGAAAGAGATAAATTTCACTTTTATGATCAAATGTTTTGTATTATATTTTCTTTTTAAAAAAATTGGTTATATTATAACAGCAAACTAGAGAGGTCCTTAAAAATCGTAGTTAGAGAGAGTAAGAGGCAATTTATCAGTAAAAATTAAGAACTCTTGATGTCCAGCATATCTGTGGTGATCATTATCATACATGTTATAGACATTCCTATTCACCAAAATAAAAAAAATCCTTTTCAATTTCTGTAATTGACATAGAAAGTCTCAACCTCAACCAAGCCTTTTCAGGACTAAATGTTTTTCAGTGTATTATTAGTCAATTAATAGCACATAGGCCAGTTGAAAAAGGATCAAGTCAATTCTAAATGCATAGGGCTCGAACCCATGGCCTTCGAGGAGGCAATCGAGAGCGTTACCAGTCGAATTTGGAAATTTAAAAAAATTTAAAATCGTTATTATAAGCCTCTTATTTTATTAACAAATACATATATAAGTTCAAATAAGTTCTATGAAAATGTGCTATAAATTAATTACAGTAGAATATAATTTAATCAGTCTTTTCTATAATATGTCAGACCTATACTGCCCTTGGGAGTAATGATGAATAATAGATCGATTGCATATTTCAGTTCAAATATTCATGCCTACCAATCTCATATTTGGAAGGGTCTTGTGTTCAACATATTTTAAAATAAAGATATTCATTGAATAATGTTAAAAACAATCAGGACAGATGGCCATAACCCACGTTAACTATGAACTGTTAACGTAGATTATCTGAGATTGTTCATATAAAATACCAAATTAATTTAAGACTACCTTTGCCTCAGTTATTAATTAAATATATGTTTAATTTTAATTTTCAGGATGTATACTCAATTTGCAGGCCAATATCCTATTAATGTTTAACTCATCATAAAACGAAACTGGAGAGAGACCTTAAACCACCCTCATTTGCTTTCCATTAAAGTGTGAGTTGTGTTTGGAATAGTCGAAATTCCAAGCGAAAAATGCAATGTCGAATAAATTACTATTACTAAGCCTTTAATTACCCATATTCCACAAAGCGAATTTAATTTTGGATAAACGAGAGTAATAATCATCATTCGAATAATAGCAATTAGCAGAATGATAAATGCAAAACAATAACTGCCATTAGCATGCTGAATGGTTTAGTGGGTAATTGTTTGGTAATTATGATGTCCCAGAGATGTGAATCGCCACCACCATCATAAGCAGCAGCGGAAAGGTGTTTAAGTGATGACATTCTAGCCAAACCAATGACTATTCAAAGATAGAGCGTGAATTTGAATTGGTTTCAGATGTAAAAATAGATTGCAATTAGAATTCAATAATTTAAATTTTGCACTACAAAACCATCCATCAATCCATGTTTGTCTGTTTGCCTTCCGCCTTGATAGGGGGTCACACGCAATTCAAATCCCGATTTCAAATCGAGTCGACACCGCTTCCTGGGACACAAAGAAAATCTAAAATTCTTCACAAAACTCGGAGAGACGTGAGAAAATTGCAGTGGACTGTAAAATAATTATTTAATAAAATTCCAATTTGTCGCAATGATAAACAAACTTGTCAATGGACTGATCAGAAGACAAAAAACAAGATTCAGTCAAGATCATGCCACCGGATCTTTCTCTGCGAATTTCATCCCTACCTCTGTCATTCCAACTTGTAAATATTTTCGTGGAAAATAATTGCAGCCCTGAACTCAACTTTATGAATATTTTATGAAAATGCAAACTCAGTAAGCGGTCAACGCTCGTCTCGTTTCGCCACCAACTATGATCACTTTCAACTTGAAATGAAACAATATCATTTTATCTAAACGATCAAATCTGTGTGCAAAGAATGGACTGATCTTCCGATCCTCTCCTTCACGTATTTCATTTCCTCGTCAATTTGACCGAGTAAGACGATGACCTCCCGATTTATAGACACCTAAGCCACCTCTACATGAAATGATCTTTAATTGTTGTTGTCTCTGCCGCTGTTGCGCTGCAGTAAGTGTGGAGGGAAAAGCCTCCGCGAAGGTCGTCCATTTTTCATTCACGTGAACCTCTCTGAGAACTCCACAGTTATGTTAACGATTTAGTTAGTGTGAATTGTTTTCAAAATATCCTTGATCTTCAGCGGCAGAGACATCGATCTTAAATAACTGATTGATAGATTTATAACAAACAAAATTCTAACATTTTAAAAGATTAGAATAATATTTAGGTCGTAAAGTTTTTCAGATTTAATTGATCGTGACTGCTTGCGCAAAATTCCGGAAGAGAAATATTAAAATTGTCTCATTTCTTCAATGACTCCACTCGTAATATATCTCTTTTTGCTGAATGAGATCTATTAAATTGACACAATTACCAATCGATCTTTTTACGACTTCGTTTATGTAATTGCACTTTTTGCAGCATGACACTGCGACAGGGGTCTGGCTCTGGGTGCTTGAAGAGGAAGGAACTTTACAAGTGATCGTGACTAGTTTTCTAATCACCCATTAACCTAATGATCGAAATCGATCGTCCAAAATCGACAGTGAATTTTAATATTATTATCATGAATGGATTTTGTTGCACTCTATACTCATTGGTATTACACCGATTGTTTGAACTTGAATTCAAGACTTTTGATTTATTTGTGTTAACAAGGCATTTAGTGCATTTTAAAAAGCGATCTTCTGTACTGATCGATCGGTTTTACTGATGTGTTTTTTATAGATACGATCATAGCTCACCTAATTATAATCTGGCCCCTTTTCTTGGGGGAATTGAACATCTGTGCAATGTTGGCGTTGATCTTCGCCGGTGGGATGAGCGGCGTGGTCACCACTGTCGTTGTCTGCGGGAGATCGACAGTTGTCGGAACCTCTGTTGTCACTGTTGCATTGTGATTTACGTTGCTGGTCTCATTGACCGAATTTTCTCCCGTCATCTGATCACTTCTCGCCTGATCTGTCACATTTTTATCACTCGGAGAACTATGATCCTCGGATCCACTACTGGGCAGGCCAGAGAAGTTGCCAGCCGCCGTGGACATTGCGACAAATTCACTAGCCACATGGGAATCGTCCACCAATTCCCCTCGATTTGGTATAATTAAACAATTGATCGTTAGTGTTACAAATAAGAGGATGACAACATTAACATTAACGAGGTGGTCGGCCATATTTGCGAAAATTTTTGTTTAAAAATAAATAAAAGCAATCCAAGGAACACTGAGGAAAAATTGTAAACACTGTTTTGTTTTTTGGTAAAAGTCAAATTAGATTATTCATCCGAATTTTGTGCTGATCACAATTAATCGATCGTTAATAATTTTTATAATCCAAATATTTAAATCTCCTAATATTTCACTTTTGTGTCATTAATAATTTTATCCCGAGTCCCTAGAGCATCGGTAAGGTATACTTAAAACCATCATCACCAAATTATCACTTTTTCATAATTTTCTTCTTCACAAGTAATTAAAGATCACTTAACTAAAGGCGATCGGAAAAGCACTTTTGTACGAGCCGGTTACGAAAATTCAACTGAGCTGCGATGGAATTAATTTGCGAGGTAAATACGCCTGATAGCAAAAAACAGCAGCAGCTTTCTGAATCCAAGTTGCTGTTTCGAGCTTTTGTTTTATTATTTTACACATGTATTTCCGAATTATTATTATGTGCTTAATTCTTAATGAATACAGTTTTACTTTCAATGTTGAACGTGTGATTGTGTGAACGGAAAACACCTGTAGCTTAATATCATAAAGCTGTGCTAGTATCTAATAAAGTCCTAAGACTAATTTTTATTCAAAATAATTTTTAATTTGTTTTTTCAATGAGTAAAAACTATATCAATTACATCATTTCAGTAAATATTAGGTCTTTAAATTTAAGAAAAGTAAATACTATATGTGTTTGCAATAGCGTGTGTGAAAATAAAATTTATTGGATTCATTAATTCCTTTGATCTAATTTTAAAATTAATTTATGCATTTTTTTGTTTAAAATTGATATTATGACATTCAAATTTGCTCTGTCAAAGACGTTATTATAGTACAAGTGTTTTTTTATTATTATTAAAGTGTGATCTCCGTAAACGAAATTCATCAATTTATTTGAAAAGTTGCTTTGATACTGGAGGTTTTACAAATTTTGAAGAACATTAACGAATATTGACGCACATTATGTATATGTTATGAAATAGAAACATAAACATCATTGAAAACTATAATCGAAATATTAGAATTTGTACCGAAGAAATCAAAAGCGATTATAAAAAAAGTGTCTCTCAATTTATTGATGCGCAATAAAATTAAATTTAAACGAAATTGCAAAACAGTTACACTGTTTTATTTGATATATTTGAATTTGTTTTTAATTTAATGTTCTATCCTTTTCCCGCATTACGTGTTGAGCAACAAAGTCAGGGAGTGTTTGTATAACAGAGAAACATATGTTTCTATAAAAATTTAATGAATTTTTAAGTTGTTTCTGTTAAATTATTTAAATCTGCATAAAATTCTGTATAAAACACGGTCGATAAGCATTATTAAACACTTGGGCCTTCTTTAAGGCACTCGCTACGCTCGTGGCTTAAAACAACCCCTGTGTTTAATAATACCTTATGTTATCGACCTTGTTGTATAAATAGCTATTATGCACTCCCTTATACAAAGGTTAGTTCTTCGACAATGACATGAGTTTCGTAATGGTTCACTTTATAACACTATACTACATGTAGTGATTTTTTTTCACTAGTGGAAAAACGAAAATCTACGAAGTCTTCGAACGAATTGGTTTCAATGTCAAAATTTATCGCCATTTTGAACTATTAACAGCACATATTTTAACCAGGTTGTTTTAAATAGGAAACGATGAAAAACTAAAGGCTCGAATTTCACATTCGTTTCTTCGTTAAAAAAAACAGGTGATTTTTACATCCTGGTATTAGGTTGGACGCTGAACCCTCTCGTGAATTATTGCCCGTATTCATAACTCATATAGAAATAAGATAAGGTAATGATGTACGATAACGTATATCGGAACGGAGGTATGATGGACAATCATACGCGCCTCCTCGTATATCGCCCTAGCTCTTCCTGCCTATTACAATTTTTGACCGGAGCTAACTTTTTAAAGGTAAAAGGCCGCTCGGACCATTCTGTACATTGCGATGGAACAAAATCCCAATTGAAATGAAAAAAGTTGTAGTGCAGTGTAATGTAGTTCTTTTTAGCACTTATGCTATAAAACGGCTTTGGCAGAATAAATTTTGGTTTTTATTTACATATTGTTCAATTGAACATACTGGAAGAGTTTCGCTAATTTACATACTATTCTGGAGCTTATTTTATCTACTAAGAATTCATCTTTGTCTTAAAATAAGATTTTTTAGAAATAGAATCCTATTTATATTTTTTTAAAATTTTTTTTCTTTCAAAGTGACATATGTACAAAATGGCATACCGCTCGTGTGGACAAAATGGCATACCTCTCATTTTGTCAATTAGTGGTATTAATCTAATTAAATCGGACATATTTTGTCTACAGATAACCAAAATGTCCACAAATTATAAGAACTCAAC
>JXOV01028521.1:0-18200 GCA_001014945.1 Clogmia albipunctata
TTTTAAAATTTTTTTTTAATTATTTTTATTTCATTTTGTTTCAATTGTTATTAACTAATAACAATTTGTGATTAATATTTGTTTAAATAAATTTACAAAAAATAATATATCGTCGTTAACACTATTTGTTCGAATTCAGAAATATTTTCAAAGTTTGAATGTAATCCATAGAATCGAAGAAATAAACCGGATCTTTCTAATACTAGTAATTCTGCTGTTCAATGAACGGATACAGATGAAAGTTATGAAAGGGATGGTCGTCTTCGTAGTATGTGTGTTCTGTTTCGGTGGCCAAAACCTTTCAATAAATAGGCTCTAATAGAATCATTTGTTCATGGTGCTAATCACATCATAACAAATAATGATTTGATTAGGAAAATAACGGTTTTTGTCAAGTGAGAATTTTTTTTTATTTATTCATATAATTTTCTCACTTGTTGTTCGAAAACATGCAAATTATTTATAAATTTGTTTATTTCAGTATTATTCACGTAAATGTTTATTCTAAAAATCTTATTTCAGATCAGTCAAATACTTCAACACCGAACGGATATTGGGGGGAATTTGTTAATGCCTGTTGCAACTGGAAACTGGGGATGTGGAAAGGGAAAAGGCGATGTGCAATTAAAGTTCTTTATTCAGTGGATGGCGGCATCTCTGGCAGGACTTCCATTTCTCATATATCACACTGCTCGAAATGAAAAACTGTCCAAGGTATGGTACTTTATTGAAGAGTATTATAAATAATGAATATTTTTGATGCCGTTATTCCTTTTTAGTTGGACACTGTGTGTAGAATTTTAAGGGATCGGAAATGGTCAGTGGGGAGATTGGCCCGAATGACCGTCAAATGCATCAATTATTTTCTAGAAAACCCAGCGCAATTTTTAATCGAAGGTACCGATGATCGGGACCTCTTTGATCGTATTTTAGGTTTTGATAAAAACCAGTGAATTCAAACAAAAGGCGCACAACTGAATTCGGCAATATGGTTGTACTTAAATAAGACTTTTTACTTAATTGTATGTTTATATTTCAAAAGTGAGAGTGACAAGAATAAAATTTACCAATTATAATTATTCGTTTTGATTCTTATATTTCCACTTTATTCGGTAATTATTTCGAGTAAACAAAATTATTTCATCATTGGCATTTAATCCTCCCTCGGTCATGACCTCTAACCCCTAGTTTACATTAGAACCGACAAAAGAACTCCAACTTTTACAGTTTAGCCTCAAATTTTCAATCCCTTATTTGTAACACACCATTTCCGATTTAATTTAGTTAAATTGAAAAATAAATCTGCACTTGGTTGGCTTCAATCACCCCAACGATTGTTGTTTAAATAAAATGCAAATGAATTTAATAGTAAATTCATAATTAAATAAAATGAAATGCTGGTCATCACACTTCATTGACGGGGAAGGGACATAACAGGTCTTTAAGACCTATAATAAGCAGAATAAGAAATCTGTATGCCTAAAACAGGTGATCCTCCAATGGAGGTTGAGGATGTCATAGTGAGAGGTAATAATATCCAGATGGAGGGCGGAAGCGGAGAACCAGACAATTGTTCTCCAACCACTCTTTCAACACCAAAGTCATTTATAACCAGAGGGAAAATTACCTTTTTCTTAATAAAAAAAATCTCTAACCCCGCGATTTTTGGAGATGATTTTTGTCTCCTCAAACTTAACAAATGGATTATTTACGTCAACACGAATATGGATATTTAAGGATTTATTCGGAAAATTGACTAGACTGCGGAATGGCTTTCGCAAATAGGCGATTAGACCATTTTTTATATTGCTATCGTTAAACTGATTTTTTTAAAACTATTGAATTTAAATTTACCAATTCATTGTTGCATAGTGTAAATGTCAGACTGAGATGGAACATCTCTTTTTCTCCCTCACCCAATGCAGAAGACCTTTTCGCACGCACAGCCTGTCCCTTTCTAACGGAAAAATTCTCAATTTTTGTTGTTAAAATGATGATTATGGGACATTCCGGTCTTTTTATCTACTTCTCTGGGTTTTCACTAGTTCTGGGACTCTACCTAAACTCTGAAAAAGAAAATTGGTATTAGTCAATAATCTTTTAATGTTCATAAAATAATTCTAACCCTAATTTAAAAATTTGAATTGTTTTCTATCCTGTTCTTACTGATATTTTCTTTCGGTGCAATAATAATAATACATCAGCCGTTGAAATTTTCGTATTTTGAAATCAACAAAACGAATATTTATATTGTAGGGTTCCATCCCGTTTTTTCCGAATCCCAGTCCCTAATTTAAGGACTAATTAAGGATTAAAAGGCTTGAATCCTTAGGCAAACTGATTGAAATGGATACAAAACAGTAATCCAACATCAAAAATTTGAAAAGGTCGTTGGAATTCAAATTCGGAATTCAAAAATTTAAATCTCTCTCTTCTCCCGCTCTTTTTTCTCTCCTCTCTTATTATATTATTATTTTTTACTTTTTTTTTTAATATTATTTTAAATTGTGGCTCAAAACACACAGGTGAAAGAATGTATAATTAAAAATTTTAATAAAAAGAGAAATAATAGAAGAAGGAATGGACAAATATATACTCTCTTCTAAACCGCGTTATTAATATTGGTGAAATGTTAGAAATATCATTTTTGTGAATTTTTGCAAAATTTGCAAATATTTCGTGTTTATAATCGTAATTCTGTGAATTAAACTTGAAACCGTCGGGTGTTTTGTGAAAAGTAATTGATAAACGAGAGAGAAAAAGGTAAATCGACAAGGTGAATGGTGAAAATTTAATGTAAATTTTGTGTATCAAAATGCCGTCGGCATACTCCGATTCTCAATTTCGTTCTCGAAAATGTGAAATGTCAATGGAATAAAAATCCATATTTCAAATGATTGTTTTGAAAGTATTTTCCAGGAAGTTGTTAATCGCATTTATGGCTGCGAAATTGTTGTGTTAAAATTCATTCATTTCAATATATTATTAGTGAAATGCGCAATAATAAATAATGTCCACAGTGATTGGTGAAATTTATATGAATGCTTTTAATATCAATGGAATGTAATCTAGTGTGCTTTGTTGTTGCTGATCTGAAGGCATTTCATCTAATTCTACTTTTTTTTTGTTTCAGTGATTTATCGTTGTGTAAAAGTGAAAACAGGTGATTTATGAAAGAAAATTGATTCGAAGGAATATCTATTTGTGCAAAAGAGTGGAAAAAGGAGTGAAATGTAAAAGTTGTGTGTGTTAAATTGTGAGAAAAGAAATCCGTTCTGTGGAAATTAGTGTTTGGATAAGGAATCAATTCTCACAAATACGCAATTACAAAGGGCAGGATAAATGTGCCATCTACAACAACTACGTTCTACCAACAAGTGTTGCTCTTTAAATAGGTAAAATAATAGAGAATCCTCCTTTTGCCCAAAAACTTGTTTTCGACTGCTGCTGCGTTACAATCGGATTTTGTTTTTGTCCAACTAATGTCAGTTCATTTGCTCTCGGGTTTATTGCGTGTCTTTTTTTATTATTTGTTTCGACTTTAAACTTAAAGCCATTAAAGTTTGGTTCAAGTTTTGGCCGTTTGTGGGATGAAATGGCTGTCTGGTGACCGACAGCATGGATGTATGAAGATGTCAGCAATGGAACATAGGGACTTGGAGAGAATGGTTCTGAAATTAGACCCCTTTACCAAAAACGCCTTACAGAACCGCAAAGGGGCCATAAATTAGAGATAATCGTGTTTAAACTACCAAATCTTGACTTTCTTAGAATGTATGTTTGGAAATGTTAATTTAGTTGAATATTATAATTAGATAAATGTCACTTTTTTAATTAATTGTTCGTGTTTGTTTATTGTTGTTTCGCTTTCTAATTTGAAGCTATTTGAAGATATGTTTCAAAATAGTATATATTTTATATTGCATAATTAATTAGTTTTTTTACATCTTAAATTGAACAGTTTACTGAAGGTTTTTGTTTAGTTTAGGTTTCTTTGCACGAGTGCAAGTTGATTAAAATCGTTTAATAGTGGGTTAAAATTTAAAAAGGAAATATTATAGTTTATATAGTAAGCTCTTTTCATTTAAATGAGTTTCAGAATACAGTAGATGGCCATTAGTCCGGTATCCAACAGTACGGAATACATGATAGCCCGGCATCGCTAAGAAAATTATAAAAATTATGATTTTCTGTGTTTTTTAAGGAAAAAATCAGCTGCAGATCACTAAATAAGTTTATTTCTTTTGCTAGTATTAGCTACAGTGATTTCCATTTTATTACAAATAAATTTTATACCTAACGCGGGGGTACAATAGACCTAAGGTCTGCCACGCCACCCTACCTACTACAAAGCAACAACATATACTTAACTCCAAAAGACAAGAAAACAAAAAGACATTCGTGACTTTTTAAAATCTAAGTGAAATTTATTTATTTTTCCTTATAGTTACAAACTAAATAATTATATACAATTATCTATTTTAATTCCAACTCCCAAGCTCTGTTATATAATTTTAAAATTTTTTTAATTTTGATGATATTATTTCTATTGGTAAATTTTTATATATTTCCAGCGCCTTCACAAACCACTGACTGTAAAAATGATAACTATAAGATGTGGCTATTGCTATTATAATCGTGTTATTGGTTTTTATTGGTGTTATACGTTTTACATTTCTATGATGAGATGTAAAAAAACTTTGTTGTATGTATTTGCATACTGTACATTTAGTTTAATTATTAACCTAATTGTTATTATAATTACCGCCCAATAGATCGGAAGGCCCGGTAGTCCGGCAACGAGCCGGTCCCGAACGTTCCGGATTATCGGACTTCTCCTCTACTGTATTTAACACTTGCATTTTCGTTACTGCCAAAAAGTAGAACTTTTTTCACTAGTACGTAAAAGGTGCCATTTCATTTCCCTAGTCATACTCCCAAACATTCTACACAAAATCCAGTAAAAACTGTTTTGAATTTTCAACATCCTTCAATGCTAATTTGTGAAAGATTTAAAAAAAGTTAATTTTGATTTGAACTCCTGCTTTTTAATGTTATTTTATTTATAGGTTTTAGAAAAAGATTGTATCGTTTCCCACAATTAATTTGTTTAAAAAACTTAATGAGTATTTATCTCAAAAGCTTGTGAAATGATTTTGTTGCAAAAACGACATAAATAAGCAGTAAAGGTCAATTTAAATTAATTTAGATTAATTTGATTACAAAAACAACAATTTCAAATATTAGAGATCTCACAATGTTATATAAATTTGTATTTAATACAGTATACATAGCTGTGTTTAATTTCTTTAGTAAATAAAAGGAAGGTAAACATTTTTCATCATTTTGGCAATTCTACTTTAAAATCCATACTTTTTATTCAAAAAATGTGTGTTCTCAAATGACATTGTATTTTCTGCATGCAAGCCACCATCAAACATCTATACAGTTGTAAATTGCGCTTCATTCCAAAAATGGAATCATAATTTTAACAAAAACTTTAATAATAAACGCAAATGCTTATTTTATTGTTCGCCAACATTAACGAGAAACGTGCTTTGGCAAATGAGGCAGGTGTACCATATAAAAGTAATTTACCAGTAAATAAAATTTTTAATGTCTGATTATACTGAAATATAATTTAAATTCTATCAAATAAACGCATTTTCGTGTAGTGTATTTTTATTTAGACAACATTAAACAAGTACTGGTAAATTAAAGTTCTCTGGCCCCCAGTCCCAGTTTTTATCAACTTTAATTAATGTTCTATTTAAAGTTGGGTAGTATATTTTTGTAAAATTATTTATATATTTTACTTTAGTTTTAAATTATAGGCTACGGAAAGGTATTTCGCAAGCCCCCATTAAAATCAAATAACAATACTGTTTTAATTGCGCGCACATTTAAAAGCGGTGTGTTTAAATTTAAAAGAATATTTGATTGGAATTTTATTATTGTTATTAAGGGGGATTAATGGAAACAGTTTTTCTGGTAGAGTGGTGTTTTTCTGCGTTTATTGCCATTATTATTGAATAATTGTGTTAATTGTAGGTGAATTTAGATAAACAAGAGACGATGACCGGTTTAAAGCCGATGCAAAACAAAGGAAATGTATTGAGTTGGAAAGCGACTGTGAGGGGTGTCAAATAGTGATAAATAAATCAGTTAAAATTGATGGAGAGGAATGAAAGGGACGAGGCCGGATGGACAAGATTTATATCAGGAGGAAAAACCAATAAGAGGATTTGAATTAGGTTTTATTGACCAAGAGCTGAAGTTGGTAAAATAGAAATAGACACTGACTCAGTGAACGTCTTACTTAAACAAGTTTTTAAATTTAAGAGATATTTCTATTCTTACTTAAATAAGTTTTTAAATTTAAGAGATATTTCTATTCTTTAAATAGCATTTAAAGGAAGAAATCGTTATAAGTAGATTTGGATACACTCGAAAATCTTTATTTATTATTATTATCCATAGAAGCAATATATACAATGGATATGATAATAATTGTAATAATAAAACAAATCAGGTCGTATCAATTTTTTAAATATGATATTTTGTGAATAAAAACAAAATAATTCACAAAAATTAAAGCTAATTTCTCTAGATAAATGGAAATGTTTCATAAACAATTGAATGGTATTTAAATTATGATTAATTTTATTGATGACAAAAGTTAAAATTAAGGCAAATTCCTCAAGACAAATAGAAATGTTGGAAATGTTTATTTCATAAACTAATTTAATGGTATTTAATTAATGATTAATTTATTTGTCATTAGTTTCCACTTTTAGAAATAAATTGTGTTTTGTCTAGAGAAGTAATTAAATCTATTACGTTGCCAGAGTTCGAGACGCTTCCCGAAAATGAAACCGTTTGACTGAACAAAGTAATGAATCAGCTGATTGTCGAAATGTTGAGTTGTATGGTTGGTTGTGCAGTGGAAAAGAGCGCGCCAGGGGAGTGTTTAACTGACAAGTACTTTAAGGAGGTTTTTTGCTTCAAGTTGGAGATGATGATGCGATGGAGGCGGAGGAGGTCATTAAAGTAAGGCCCCATCAGCGCGCATTCTTTTGCGAATAAGCAAGTATACACTCTCTACTCTACAACAAGTATTTGGTTGATTGACATAAACCGGTTCTAATCTGGTTCTTGTCTCAACCTCTCCCTCTCTCGTTCCTCAGCAGCCTCCTCCTCCTTCTCCTCATCTCGTTTTCACTCTGGCTCGCTCTCTGTTATCGTTCTTTTTTGTGTGTGTAGAGTAGCACACGGATGGAAAGTGTTGGAAATGAAATGGATGGACAACGACGATTGTGGTTGTTGCTTCTGCTGTTGATGCTGGGGACCTGGACCCCGAAAAGTGACCCGTTTCGCGTTTGATTGATTATCCGTAATAAGGAAGTATAGCGTTGGACTTGGTTGAAAAAGCAAGAGAGTCAAGAATTTGTTGGTTGATTGTTCAAAATGATAGCACATTCTGGAGAGAGGTTACCTCTTTCGGTATCTGGTTTTGTGTTCCTGTGGCTGCTTTGAAATGCGGCCGGTTGCACAGCCTGTTTTTGGTTGGTGTGTGCAAGCAAATGCTGAATGGGAAGGCAGCGTCGAATGCGGGCTGATTTGACTTGGTCATGAATTATTCACCATATACCAAAGGTCCAATTGAAAATTCAAATCCGGTCATAAAAGTTCCCGTTTTGCCATGACCAATTTTGTTTTATTATAAACTCTGGTGCTCTGTTGCTATTTGCTCCCCGTTTTCGTGTAAATTCTCATTTTTTCGGCGAAAACTATACATTTTGTCAATTGATGAAAGGTTCCAATTCCAAACATTTAAATAGAGAGTGTGTGTGTATGTTTGGAGGTTATGTATTATTCGCCCCATCATCATCAGAGTAACAACTATACCAGCGCTTGGACATGGAATTCATTTTTATTGTTTTCGCGCTCCTCAGTAATGAGAGAATATTTCAGTCCGTCGTGTGACACAGGTTTTCAATTAAATTGCATTTCATTTCATGGTCCAAGGCATCGTTTTTTCTCTGTTTGCAGTTTTATGTAAACCCTGAGTGAGAGAGAGAGGATAAAAAGAGTCATTTTGGATGAAAAATAAAGCATTTCGGCGGAAAATGGACAATTGCAATTTGAGCCTTTGTTTATAAAGCTGCAATAATGCACATTAATTGTGCTTAATTGTGATTATTATTTTTGGAATTAAAAAAAATGTCTTATTTGGGAATGGTGTATAACTAACGAGGGGCAATGCCATTATAAATGATAATTGCAGTGATTTTAAACGCTAAATTAAATCCAATAAGGAGAGGAGGAGACAGGGAGGGAAATTAAAATCCAATTGAATGTAAATTCTGTCCGTCTGACAAGCACTTGTATACGAACGAGAACGCTGACGAGACTGTAAAATAGAAAATAACAATGATGAATCAACAGCTGTGGAAATTCCACGAGCCGACGGCATTGGGTTCGTTCAGATTGGAATGTGGAATGTTTATTAGAAATGATTTCGTGGATGTCCTCTTTGATTTGGGAAAGGGATTTTGTCTAATATCTTAATGTGTAAAACCTAGTTAAAGGGATATTGATTGTATTATTTTATCTCATAGACGTTTGCTGTTTTTTAATGTTAAATTATTCAAATTACCATTTTAGCCTTGTAATTAAAATGCAGTGTTGAAACTAATAGTTTTTCCTAAAAGTAATAAAAGTTTATGTTTTTGCAATTGAGTTATCAAATTCGGAGAAAAGATATAACGACTTAAGCCCATAAATTTCAATTTTAACCAACAAATGATGTTGAACTTGACCAAATTGATTAGATGAGTTGGAAGAGGACAGTTGTTAAATTTGATTGATTTTCTAAAATATCAATTATCAGTTGCCAGTTAATAGAAATTCAAACTGCATTTAGTTTGGATGCCCGGTACATGCTGCCGGATTCAACAAAATGCGCAGTTTATGGGCAACTTTGTAATTTTTTTTTCACTAGTAAAAAAAACAAATATTCACATGTGAAATAAAACACCTTACGAAATTCAACGCCAACTCTTCGATTATTGATTTCTAAATATCATTTGCCTGAAATACATATTGTGTTTAATAAAATAGTACAAAAGAATTTTTTATTATTTGTTTAAACTTATTGGTGTGCAAGGTTTAAATTAAATTGATGTCTTCTATTGTAATAGATATAAAATCTTATGGAAGTTACCAATTTCTCAAAATTTAAGGTATGAAATAGGTAAAACTGGCCAAAATTTGCACAATTTTATTTCGCCACTTCTTGGTGCCTGGTTTATTGTTCGACTTCCTGACCTGCTCATTTATTCTCATGTTCGACCTGCCTTTTTCTAAATTATCATCATCTGCCTTCGTCTTTGGCCAATTCTCGTTTTTCTTGGTATTTTTGCTGATTTTGCATAGTAATTCTCTCTTCGGTCGCCTTTCGAGAACTATTTATCTCAAAATCTCCTCTCCCAAGCACTCGACTCGTTTGACTTTTTTGTTTTGTTTTGAATTCATTTATCTTGTGCCGTTTTATTTATTGGTACGATTTTCTTCCATCCATTTCTACATTAACAACATCCATCCCATTTCTGCTACGTTGTTCTGGGTGTTGGTGTTTGTGGAAAATTGGATGGATTTTGTCGTCACGAAGAGTGGGAACGTCACCAGCAGCGATTTGTTGTTTTTATGTTGTTTTTTTTCTTTTTGGAGAGAATAAGAAATGCATGTGGGGAAAATCAAAACAAGAACAACAATTGCATTATTGAGAGTGGGACATCAATATTTGTTGTTGATGCAGGGAATGTATTGAGAAAAATTGAAATTTAATTAATGGGACCATTTGTTGGCTACTGTCATTAATAATGATGACGATAGTAGTATAGCTATGGCGCAATGCCTGGGAACAATCATCTTCTCTGCACAACGAACAATTGACATTGGGGCAATGAGAATGAGCGAATTGGTCCCGCTCTCTCTTCAATGAGATGAGGATGAGCATGAATGCTGGGGCGGCTTTTATCAAAAGCATATTCAATTGAGCATATCATAAATGCCTAATTGTTTTGTTTTATCGGTAAATTATTTATTGAATAATTTAAGGCGCTCTCCATGTTTACTGGGGGATTATGTGATAAGCCGAACCGTTGGCGCCAATCACTCGAATATTGAATTAGTCAATGGATTTTGTTTAATGCGAGGGACCGCGGTTTTGGAAAAGAATTGTGTTAATCCCTGGGATGCATCCAGTATCTAAAACGCCGATTTCGCCTTTCAAATTCACATCAATTTTAATCAAGGTTATCAGTGGAACGGGATTCCAAAGAAGATTATTATGTATTTATATAGAATTTATTTGACAAAGTCCGGTGCTCATTAGTCATTTAGGATTATAAGCTCAAGCGAAGCAAAAAACCAAGTTGGGTAAAATATTTCATAAAACTAGGTTTGTTTTATTACCTGTTTTTTTATTTCATTTAAATTTAAATGACTTAAATTATGCAATCAAAATTCTTTCGTTTTAGGTGTATAGATGAATGACAATAGTATATTTTAGATAATATTAGGATATCCTGTTTATTACATACATAAAATTATATATTTCTTCTGCCAAAGATGGTTTTATAACACTAATTGTTTTTACTTAATTATTAAAATTTAAACTTCGTGATTTTTATAAAAACTACTGATCAAATTCATTTAGAACTCACTGAACTTGCGAATGGATTAATGTACTGATGGTTTAAAAAACAACTGAACATTTTATGAAATGTAGATGTCAGACCCTTCTTTCAAGTTTGTCCAATTTAAGCGAATTAAAAACCGAGAGATACAATATTCTATATATCCAAAATCATCTAATTCTAAAAATGAAACAAGAGTATAAACAGGTTGTGAAGTACAAATGAAAAATAGAACAACGAAAAACAATGAAGACTGTTGATTTAATTTGTTTAAAATGCATAAAGTCTTGTATGAAACATGGTCGATTTCCATTATTAAACTCTTTCCATAAAACAATGCAAAAACGCTGATGATTTAAAAGAACCCACGTGGTTAATAATGTATAGTCTTAGTTGTATAAATAACTATTATTGAATGACAATCGGGTACTTCAGTAAATATAAAGATCCATTTAATATTAATTTCAAATCCGAGTCTAAAGTTGCTAATAAGTTAAAATGTTGTTTATGACATCATTTATAAAATGAAATTCTAGAAAAAACAAGTTCAAATTAAACTCAAATACGATTTTGATTTTAATAACTTTTAATTTTTTGATAGCAAAAATTTATTTGATACTGTGGGATTTCAATTAAAATTGAAAATACAAAAATTAATTCATCGGGTCAGTGGATTGTAATTAAAAATGTGTTTTATTTATCGCTTTGACCGACAACAAAATCGATTCATTGTGTGCGATGGTGGATGGATTCATGTCACACGAATTTATTATTAATTACAGGGGAATTATTTGTCGATTCGATCATGCGGTTGTTTTTAATAGAGAGGAACATTTTATAATCATGCATTAATTTGTCCAAAATGGTTATGGAATTATCGGTTTGAAGCTGCATCATCACTCAAAAGCAGATTAATTCTATGAAACGCCTCTATTATCATTTGTTTTTTTTTCGTCTTTCTGCTTTAACTTCTTCTGTTGCTGCGATCGATGTGTGTCTCACTATTATTTATTTCTCAATGGTGCTTTATCTATATCATGTTGGTGTGTGTATGCGTGATATTTTGTAGAGAAGCTCTTGAATTAATCGGTGGATTTATGCGATTATTATTGGTATTTGAATTTTTTATTGACACCGTTTTTATTGTAAATAAATTTTACGTTAATTCATATTCACATATATTAAAGAGAACAGAAGAGAAGAGAAATATTTTGTGTTGAATGTGAGTTTGTGTATGTTTGTTAAATATTTCACTCAAATCAGACACGGAATTATTTATTTGGATAGATATATATTTTGGGAAATGATGATAGAGAGAGGGAGATAGACCTGAGAGAAGTGAACGGAATGAGTATTTTAGAAAATCCGAAATTGAAAGAAACCGGGTTAAAGTTGGCGAAAGAGTGGAAAAGATGAAACAGGCTCCAAAGATCGATTGGTGGATTAGTTTTGCTTGCAGATAAGCACAGCTTGGCCAAAGAACAGCAAGAAGAATGGCGTTTTGTAGATGCCTTTAAGACTATGGTGCTGGAAAGTGGAGATGAAAGAGTGCGATTAAGGCGCTCCACATTACCGCTGAGTTCAGAAAAAAAGAGAAGAAAGAAAGAAGCCACAACTTGGCATGGATCCTACTCCATTGCCGGCGAGTTCAGTTTCTCTTGGAGGAGATTAGTGGAGAGGAGAGCACATGGAGTGTGGCGAGAATGATATGATAAGATAATATAATTGGGTGATGAATCAAAATTACCGCTACCAAAAATTGTTCTAAAGCGCCCGGACTAAGTTCTGTCTCTTTTCAAGCGATTGTGTGTAAATATGGGTCATTCATTGAACGCAGCTCAGAGCTCAGTCACTTTGCGAAACGGTGTGCTGCCCATAGTCCGTGACTACATATTAAATTATCGGTGTGGTGTGTTTGTCTGTATACTTTTGGGTGGAAGTCTGTAATTTATTGGGAGAAAGGTGCAAAGTGGCACTTTATAGTTGGGGGATTTTTTGATTGGCTGGCGCAAATTATAATGATGAAATTGCAAATCATTTTGATTCGCAGGGGGATTATGTGGGTATTGGGTACATAAATATAGATTTGAAAACGAGTGCAAGAAGAGAGCAGGAATAGAATAGAGGTGATCTGTGGAATTGAGGGATTGACATTTGGTCAGGGTTCGGTTTCGGTCATTCAGATGCAATTTATGGATTAGCTTCAGAGATTGGGATGCACTTTTTAATTAGCATAATGCATTTGCATATAAATTGCATTGCATTATTCAATGATATTGTGCTGTTTTGGACCGATGGATTTGCATTAATTGCAATTGTTTTATCAGTACACTGCTCGAGGGTGTGGGGAGGTATATAGATCGAGTATCATCATGAGAAGGAGAAGTGGATGATGGAAAGGTGCAGAAGAATAGATTGAGCTGCAAGATTATGAATAGACTGTGGAAGCAAATTGATATTCAACAAATGGTGTCAAAGTTAATTAAAGTACACCACACCATCCCCACATTATACACATAGAGCAAAGTATCAGTCATTTAATCTGGAGATTTTGATTTAATTATTCAGCATGCCAGAAATTGCACTTGTGTGTGCACAAATTGTTATCAAAATTGGAATTTATTATATCCGATTCAGTGGTTCTTTGGTTGGTTTGCTAGTTGTAAAGGAGAAGAGTAAAGGGTAACAACGTGATTCTGAAATTCAGTTTTCTGCTCAATAAATTCCTTTCAAAATAATTTAAATTAATAAACAGGAAATAATGGTTTATTAGTTTTTAATTAATTAACAATAAATTTACTTCTAATTTTGTGAGTTTAAAAAAACATGAATTTTGGTACATCCTTTATAAATAGGATGACGTAAATGCTGATGACAATTCACAATCAAACTCAAAAGCCATACTCTGCATGAAGACCAATAAATTAGCAATGCTTGAAATTGTAATGTGATAAAGTTCTAATGTATTCGATTATGTCCATGATGTGAAGTATAGTGTTTTACAATTCAAATTGAAGATAATCGATCCATTATTGGTAGAGACTGTTGAAGTGGAATTTGATGGTAAATTGGCGGAATGAATTTTTTAGCGTTGAAAAGAGGTTCGGTAAAAATGTTACGGAACCATCGGCAAAAATTGTTAACTCTCTTAATTTGGCAAGTTTCGATTAATTCCTTACAATTAATTGCCACTGTTGGTTGAGTACCAAAGCAATGCTGGCGAAATGGTGTGGGTAATTTGTTATTGGCTGGGCTGAGATGAGCATCAGCAATAGCAGGAAGAGCACCGGTTGCTCAGAAGCATGTCATTCGTTCCTTGTCGTCGTCGTCTCTCTTCCTTTACGAGCGAATTGCCGAATTTGCGAAATTGATTGTATCAAATTGAAGTGAAAGATGGGAAGAGAATGCAGAGTGTAGCATTAAGAACAAAGTTTGAAATCGCATAATTTAATGAGCCGAAACATTAACAGAGTCGATTTGATAAGTAGAATTTACGGCTTTTAATCAGAATAATTAAAGGATTTTCGGGTCCTCTCCATGTTGAAGGTAATGTGTATAATTTGTTTGAATATAAAACGTGTTGGCAGAAAAATTATTTGCAATTTAGCTTATGACTTAAAACTCTGCTGACAAATGAACGTATTTGTAATTTTTCCAATGCTTGAATATTGCAATAATTCGTCATTATTATCATCACTAGAATTAAGACCGTTTTGCTGCCTTAACCACATTTAACAATATTTATTACAATTTAATTTATTCAGAATAATCTTGCTCAATTTATTTAAGTTAAAGTTGTATGTTAGCTATGTACTTGTGATTAATTACGACTTCTCTCGTAAAGTAATATATTAAATATTGGAATTTGAATATTGTATTAAATTTTAAAAGTTGTAAATTATTATAAAAGTTATTAAAGAAAGTTATTAAGAAAAATGAACCATAATTAAACTCTAGTGTTTAATTATGTGTTTTTCCAATCAGTTTTTTACAAAATTTTATACAATTCACATATTTATGAGCTATTTTTTGACAAAATATGAAATAAAGAATAAGAAGACAATCCAGTACTAAATTAAGGTCTAAACACACACAACTAAGGGAATAAGTTGTCAAGTGAATAGAAATTTAGGTTTCAATTTTTCAATATATCACGGATATAGAGCACCAAGCACTGTATCACTGATATTCCTGTAATAGCACTTATCATTTAAACCACATTTAGACAAATTTTCTTTTTTTCATTTAATGGGAAAAAATTAAATTGATTAATAAGTCAATGTCTACTTTATTGTAGAAACATGACAAATGTCAAAATATATTTTCATTCTAAGCATTCTAAGATCAAAAATTATAATTGAATTTTGGTACAAAGTACTAATTTCGTGTATTTACACGACTTGTTATTGTCTGCGGGTATTGAATTATACTTTATTCCACACTGTACGATTATAAAACAATTTGTAAAGGAAGCATTGGCTACTAAAACGTAAACATTTTTCGACAGAATTGTATAAAATAATAAATAAATTTCGAAAACAAAATTTTTTATATTATATTTAAATAAGATTATTAAATATCTAAATAGCACTGTTGTTAGTACATTAATTTATTTTAGCACAATCATTCTAATTAGTTTATTCATCTGTAAACCCTTTAAATAACATCTTAATTGTTTTATAAATTGTGCAAAAAGAAGTTTGATACTTCGATAATAGAAATATCAATTCTCGGAAGTGGTTTTTAATTATCCCAACGAATTACGCCCTCAGCAATGAAACCGCAACTATAGAATGAATTTGTTGAACTTTTACTTGGTGGACAGCAGACGAAGAAGAAGGGCGACCACAATGATTCATTGGCGGAGGCGTTAATTATCGTAATTGCTTAGCTTTTCGCGATGTTACACCAACACCACGATGTTGCTGAAACCGCCGCTCCGCCTGCACGATTCGTTGGCATTTAACATTTTATGAAATTATTCGCAACAAGGATTTAGTTGTGCAATTGTTCTGGTTTGCATTACGTCGTATAACGAATCAAGTTGTTTAGGCCTTTCTCTCTCTTCCTCTCTGTGGCCGCGTGTACAGGGTTCAATTGGAAGATGACGCCCGATGATTGGGAAATACTTTATTTAGATTCAGTCACGGAAGAGAGCAAAAATCGAAGGCAATCAAAGGCGAAATGCCGCCGCTCACCGCTGCTGTCCCATTGATTCGTTCGCCAAAGTTGTGTGATCACAGCGGTTTTCAACTGTTGCGAATTTTAGCCGCGATTCAGGAGTTGTTATTCCGCTGAGGAACTGTGGGAAACAGGTATTTTTCGTAAGAAATGTTGAAATTGGTTGATGAAATTATTTCTTTCTGATAAAATTTCTGTTTAAATAAACCATGCAACCATATAGCATAATTTTATAAATTCTATTATTGGGACATTTTAATACAGATTATTTTATTTTTTGAAAAATATAAAACTCGATTAAAAAGAAAGTACTTACTATATAATATGTGTTAACTTGAATGAATTTTATAATCGATGAAGAATTATTCTCATTCCGAAAACGATGGTCATTAATACATTAGTTTGGTATTATATTTGCAAAGTTGATAAACTTTTTTTTAATAAACTTATTTAATTTTTTTCACAAAATATTAAGAAAAATTAATTTGAGCTACAAGAGCATGAGTTGTTGTTTTTTAATTAGATGAGATTCGAGCTGTCATCGTTTCCGAGTTAAAACCTGGAATTGGAAAATTGTTATTTAGGGCTTTATATATTAGGTTATTATCATTATCAGAAAATAATTGAATTTTCAATATTTGTAAATGAATATTTATCGTTGCTTTGAAAATATAACTGATAATGTTTCGAATGACAATAAAAGTAGATTAACAATTTTCGTCTTGGGTGTTCAATCATAAAAATTATCACCAAAGGTTATCAATTCACATTCTGCGATTGAATTTTCAAGGGAATTGTGATTTTATTGAAATACGATCTAAAGTGTGGAGTAGAGTATCGTTAAGAAGAGTCGTTATTTGAGGCAATGACATAGAGAGGCGGGCGCCTCCGCTTATCACATCAGAGTATAATCAACTGATTTAATTCGATGTAAATTGCGCGTTTTCTATTGGATGAATGGATAAGTTTGTAAATTCTCGTCGGTTGTTTTTATATTTATGAATGATTGTTTGATGGGAGTGTGTGTTGGTGATAACGTAAAGTAATGTGGTCAGGTCATACCGCTGTATTTTTCTTTATCAAACCCCGTCGTCGAGACAATTAGTAAACAACAAAAAATGAGGAATTTGATTGGGAAGTCTCGGGCAGTTGCGGTAAAATAAAATCCTAGATAAATAGAGAGAGCGAGGAGTCCCTATAAAAGTGGCCCATGTTTTGTTATTGCTAGATGATTATCAGTTTGTTTTCCTCGGATAACACTTGAAGGTCTATTTGAAGATTGTTCTTTTATTTCCGCCCGAAATGCATGTAACTGGTAAATAAACCGATGTTCTCCCCTTATCCATTCCATTTTCGTATATAGATATTATTTGCCAGACGATGCTGATGATGATAATCATGAAGATTGCCATTTCCTCGATAGCAAAACAGAGTTAGATTGGGAGGAGGAGGAGGTTGAGGAAAGGTGTAGTCAGTTTCTGTTAGAGGAGGAAGAGACGTGATATTATGTAAAGTAAATGTAATTTGGCTCAAAGCGGTTTCTTTTAGCGTGCTGCTCTTTGCCCCATCCTCCATATAACATACAAAGGCGTAGGTTGTGTAAGATGAATATTGTTGAACATATACTCGTATCTTCAATTCCATGTATTTTGCATTGATTCCAGGCGTTATTTACTTATAATTTTATCACAGTCGGAAAACTTTTATTTATTTATGGCATTCATTTCGATTTAGTCGACAGCGGTAAGGTCTCGTGTGGTTTTTGGCACATACACTAAATGGGATTATTATCACAGTGTTTCATTTTAGACTATACAAAATCACCTAATTTACAAGTACGAATACGGTGCAAGTTGGTGACATGACTTTTATAAAAGTTTGCAAATATTATACACTTCTAGTACAGGTAGCACATTAGTAACTTACAATTTGAAAATTAAATGAATTTACTGAAGTAATTATCAAATATTTTGCAGCAATATTAAATTAAGAAAATTAATTATTAAAAGTTTTTAAGTAAGACCGATGACCTTTAATCAAATTTAATTGATAAGTATTACAAAGGAAAGAAAATGTTTAAGTAAATTAAAACTTTTTTTAACTGAAATCCTAATATGACATTTAGTTAATTTAATAATTTATCCTACACAGTTCATAAATTATTTAAAATTCTAAGAATTGTTTTGGTAATTTAAAGGGCACTTCATTATTAAACGAAAGTTTCTGATTGAAATTACAAAATTTGTAATTGGAATCTTTAAATGACATTTAGTAACAATCCCACGCAATTATGTAGGGGAAGTATGTACAAAATGG